>RCUC01143000.1:0-28596 GCA_003697995.1 Taxidea taxus jeffersonii | reverse complement strand
TCTCCAGCGCACTCTCAAATGAAATAAAGATTCTCCAAGGTGACCATGGCAATTTTCACTTTTCGTTTATTTTTCAGTGCTTTGAAATTCTGATGAAAGACCCATAGAATGGAGAGGGAATGTTTAGGCGCAATCCCTTCTGAATCCATAGATAGAGTCTGAATCAGAGTCAGTCTGCTTTTAAAATCATCAGCACACTATTTCCCACTGTATTAGGTGTTCCTTTGAAGTCTCTCATACCAAGCTCTTACCTCATTTCTCAAGATGTATCCACATTTTCTAAATGGGAGATTTTGGCAAATATAAGACAACCCCAAATACAAAATATTTTTGAATGTTACTTTCCATTGAACACTTAAAGGCATCAATAAGATAAAGTATGATATGTGTGCTGTGTAGTAGTAACTGGCATTTCGTTAAAGTTGTTAAGACTAAAAATGGATTTTCGTCATAAGTTACATGTAGATTCATTTACTGCTATTGCAGAATGTTTAGGATCACACATAGAGACTTTTCGTAAGACGATTCGTGTATTACACGTTGCCTCTACATTGTTCCTAAAGGGAACAGTGAGGTAATCTACGTAGAAATTACACATCTGGGTTGACTTGTAGCTTCTTAAAAGCAAAAAGATTTTCCACCTTCATTGGACTCGGGGTTTAAGAGTAAAAATTTGAGAAATGAAAATCAGCTCAAACCATATTCATTCTCATTCCGTCTTGCTCTCACTAAGGGAAGAAAGTTAATGGTTTGTGCCGACTGCTACCTCTGTGAAACTGGAGGGTTTTTGAAATTTGTCAGGAGGTGCTGTTTATTATATGCGGTGGCAGTCCTAGGACATAGCATGCTTCTTTGTTACTGATGGCCTCGTCGTCAGGTTTCTGAGAATAGTGCTGGCACCAGCCTCAGTGCACCAGATTCTAAAATGGTATCATCCACTTTAAACACCTTAAATCGTCTTTAGGGTAAACCGATATTGAAGTTCATGAAAACATTGTAGACAGTTCAAAAAGAGATGCGTTTTCCTATGGTACTGAAGAATCAAGAATAATTTTGAATTCATTCTGCCTTATTCTGTCTCACTTTTTAAAGATTTGTTGTTGTTATTCTTTTGGTAGGAACCTTAAACATTCTCTCTACTCAGCAGTCCTTTTTTCCCCCTCTTTCTTTCTTTCTTTTTTTTTTTTTTTTTTCAGGATTTTGAGCTTCTAACCTTGTAATACATTTTTTTAAAAAATATGACATTCACTTTCGAACCAGAGTTTAGTAGGAGATAAAAAATCCCTAATTAAGCATTCTTCAGCCTGGATGAAATGTGTAGTGGGTTTGTGTTTGTCAGTGGGTATAATATATACCTATTAAATACTTTGTTTAATCATCTTTTCAGACTTGGAGACTTCTGGTTTTACTTGCTATATAACACATATTTTATTTGTATTTCGATGTTTGGGTGTGTGGGCTTTTTTTGTAAGGCTTCAGTCACTTTTCCTATACCTAAAGAGGAGAATGGGATTTGCCAGTGATAAATGGGGAAGTTGACTAGCTAACTAATAAAGATTTGTCTTAATCAAGTATGATTTGTCAGAACAGGAGCGCACTGGGGTCAGGGCGCGCGCAATGAATTATACAGCAGTCACAGGAGGAAAGGACCCGGCAAGAGGCCTCATAAATATGCCGCCATTCCCCACTGCTAATTCATATTCAAAGAGTGCCCTGCACAGCCATTTTTAGGTTGCTGAGCTGTTCATCAGCTTCCCAAGCTTTCTGTTTGTGTGGGAAAAAAAAGAAGTTTCCTTACATTTCGGCATCATCTGGGTTCTCAAGGTGTATCAGTCCCCAAGACTGGATTGATGCTGATAATCTGAAATGTGCCTTATTACCAGACATCATGCGTAATATTTATTTCGTGCCTACTATGGGGTCTGCAACATAACTGTATACACAGCGCACGGGGGGTGGGGAGTGCAGATGGACAAAATGCTCTCCCTTCTAGAAAAGGTTTGAGAGGCTTTCTTATAATCCTCTTCAAATATTGTCTCTATAAATTCAAATACGGCTGTGAAAGGAAAAGCCGTCTGCCCTCACATTAAATATGTCCTCCCAGTGAAGATATCCAAAACTGAAAATAGCCCTTACTATTTCCCGAAGCTATTTCCCAAAGTTTGGCCTATGTTAAATACATGGAAGGCATTTTCTTGGGTTTCCACGAAGCTTGGTTTTCTGACCCATTTTCTTCTCTTCATTTTAAACATAATGTTAAGTACCGCTCTGTGGCTGAAGCACTGAAGGCCAGCTCGTGTGTTGTGCTCAGCTCTATTTGGGATGACATCCTCCTTCGCTCTAGAAGGTCAAGATAGGAGAGCAGCCCTGACTCAGGAGAGACCTGACTTCAGAGTTTCTTTTATGCTTAAGTGACCTATTAGATGGTTTTCAGACGAGATTATAACAATGACAAAATACTTTGTTGTATCTCAGTATCTAAATTGGGCAGCAGAGATAATGGCGTCCTCTTTTAACGACATTAGTAGTTAATAATCGGTTTCTTCTTGATGAAATGATGTCTATATTAAAATAATAAGAGTAGTTGGGGTGCCTGGGTGGCTCAGTCATTAAGTGTCTGCCTTCAGCTCAGGTCATGATCTCAGGGTCCTGGAATCGAACTCCTCTTCCATTGCCGCTCCCCCTGCTTATGCTCTCTCGCTCTGTCAGATACATAAATGAAATCTTTTTAAAAATACATAATAATAATAGTAGTAACAATAAAAAATTTTTCAAGTTATTTGACAGCAGACTTACAGCAAAAAAAAAAAAAAAATAAGTAAATGAACTTTGTATTTCCCACTTCCAACAATGGTTCCTCCAAGGAAGGGAAGGTTGAAAAAGAGAGTTGGAAAGGTCCACTTTCTCCATTCCTGCTTTATCACAGGAAAATTTTTAGCAATAGGGCTATTACTTGAGTTTTTCCTGAAACCTCCTTTGAACCTTGGCCTCAGTCAGGAATGGAAAAGGAGCACCATTCTCCGATTTCTGACCGTTGAGAAATTTGGCATGACTCCCAGCAGGACGCTTACAGTGGAGTGTTGTAGAATGTGGAGAATTCTTTAGTGATGGGTATTTATTTGCTTCAGGTAGAAGAAAACCCACCCACACTGTGAATCAAAGCTGACACCGAGGGGCCCGGGAGGATGGTTGAGCTGGGACTTAGTGCAGTTTCTGAGCTCCATGTAGACAACCCTCAGTGAAATCCACGCCTGCCACCCTCATGAATGACACCTTGAAGATGTTCACAAGGCAGTGCAGGTAGACAGACGGGTGGTGAAAACAGACCGGAGAGATAATCCAGTCCTCAGAAACGCATGGTCTTTACCTCGGCAGTCACTGTTGTCTCACAAAGCACAACATGCTCACGGTGCTGGAACGGAGTTGGAAACCCTGCAGTGGAGGGCGAATGAAAGAGCTGGAAAAAGAAGCCCGCTGGGAAGTAGACCATATGTGAGGTTCTTGGGCCTTAGAAAACCTATCTTGTTTTTCTTCCTTTCAAGTAGGAGTCATTTCTAATTCTTTTATTTGTCCTTCTAGTCACATCCTTGTAATTGATTTATGACATTCAGAAAGTCATAAAATGTCTAGCTTCCCTTTTTGGTCTGTGTTTGTCCAAAGTGTTACCCCATTTTGTGAGGCCAGAATGCCTGTGATGTTGGTCTTCTCTGGGGTGCTGAAAGCCCATGTGTGCCAGTAGCCACAGCCATCAACTTGGGGATCAACCAGACATATTTTCTGTGGTTTGGTTTGGTTTTTTCTTTCCCAAGTCTAGTGTCAAAAGGATTAATTCTTACCATGCTGGATGTGCCGGCATGGGTTTGGAATGCTGGCCAGCCTTGAGCAAATTACTTAACCTCTCTGGGCTTCAGAGTCCTTGTCTATAGAAAGGGTTAATAATAATCTACTTCATATGGTGCTTGTGAAGATTAAATGCAGTATATGTCAGGTGCTTAGCTCACTGTCTGGCGTACAATGAAGCAGTCAATACATAGTAGCCCAAAATAAAAAACTTTCCCTGGAGGGAAACATTCATTGCAATATTTTACACACAGCCTGTAAGCAATAAACTTTTGTTGGGTATATATCGAATGAATGAAATCATTTTTCATCACCAAGAGTTTAAGCATGCATGCTTTTCTCCCCTCAAAAAAGTCCTATCTCTACTTGCTAATACTCTAACACAGAAGTTTGGTAAAAGGACTCAATTTTACTGGTTCCCTAACAGAATCTATTGAGATATAATTAAAAATTCTGCTTAGAATTATGCTAATAAGTTCAATATACAGCCTTGCCGACGAAGCCTAATAAATTCTCTGTTGTATTTAGAAACAATAGTGGCTTTGTTTAATTCTGTATTTTAGAAACTCCCAGTATCATAGTGCTTGCTAAGAAAGGCAAACAATAGTAAACTATTTTTTAAGGATTTTTACTAAAAGAAGTCTCTAAGTGCATGCTTTGTTATATACTATCCTTCTAAGGTCAAACTGATATTTCATTTTACAAAATTGAATGATTCTCTACTGTTCTTCACCTGACATTGACCAGCAGTTACCATCTGATGAGCTAGATTATCCAAATCCATATTTATTTAGCCTTTTCTTTAATGTCAGAAGGATGGCATAAATATTAGGAAATCTTTAGCTCCCTCATATATCTTTTATTTTTTATTTTTTTAGGAAAACAATAATTTAAGCTCAGTTTGGATCTTTTATCAGCCACAAATCTCAAGTTGAGAAATAGTACTAAGGTCACATTACCTTAAAACCCTGCTAGCATAAACAGTGAATTTTGGAACACTGAAAAGAAATTAAATTAAAATTTTTTTTTAAAAACCTGCTAGAACACACCATAAAATCATCCATCCTTTTATCATTCACTGATTACCTTATCTTGAGTTTCATTAATTTCTACCTCTCTAAATGTCAGTGTCTAAAATGCAGGGCCCTTCTGCTTTGGATTTATTCAGGAATAAGATGTCTCCATCTTTTTGGCTGCTTCATGATATAGTATAAATTCTTCCCCTTAGATTTTAGAGTCCTCTGTAGATGGCTCTGGATTACTTTGTGTGTGTTTGTGTGTGATTCCAGTTAAGCTTTATTTACAAAAACAGGCCATTGGCTAGATTGGCTGAAGGGCCCTTACAGATTTCTACTCTAGAATAGCTGTTCTCAAAGCACAGTCCCAGGAAACAAGCAGCATTCGCATCATCTGGGGACTTGTTGGGAAGGCAACATCTTGGGCCCCACTTTAGACCTACTGAATCAGAAACTATGGAGTGTGGGGCCCAGAAATTTGTGTATTAACAATATGGCTTACTTTTGTTGGGCGCCTGGGTGGCTCAGTGGGTTAATGCCTCTGCCTTCGGCTCAGGTCATGATCTCAGGGCCCTGGGATCGAGCCCCACATCGGGCTCTCTGCTCAGCAGGGAGCCTGCTTCCTCCTCTCTCTCTGCCTACTTGTGATCTCTGTCTGTCAAATAAATAAATAAATTTTTTTAAAAAAATAGAGTAATTATATAATTTTTAAAAATATATATGGCTTACTTTTGTTAATTGCTTGACCTGTGACCCATCTTCTTTCACAAAAAGAAATGTCTTACTATAAAAGATGAGGCAGGTATATACCAAGAGCAGAAAAAATTAACTCAGGACAGAAGACAGAAGCCAAGAATTAAAAGGAAGATTTGTGTGGGGGCAGAGGGCGGAGGAGGAGCTCACTCTATGAAGAAATCCTAGAACAATGCTCTAACAATTAAGGATTAAGCTCACCCAGAGCTTCCTAGGATTCAGGCCAAAGAAGAAACTATGTTGGATTGCGTAGCTTATATTGTTCTATAGTAAGAAATTAATTATTTCCTGTACTGTCAAAAAAAATTTTTTTAATCGGAAAGGGGAGGAAGCGTGGGGGTGGTCTTTTAAGACAAACCAATAAATGTAATGAGTCCTATACTTGAAATCGGCTTCACTAAAACAGCATAGAAACATCTCTTGTTTCATAATTTCTTAAGTAAATCTCATGAGTACCGAAGACCCAGAGTTGAAGAAGTGAGTTCCCTATCAGAACCAGATATATAGCACTAGAGACTGTTGAGGGATAAAAGCAGACAGTCCTTCACAAAGAGTTTGACAATACTCCCAGAAATTTTTAAGAATAAAAATGTCCGGACCCCATTTCCAGGGATTCTAATTTAGTCAGCCAGTATGAAGTCTACACAACTCTGTTAATTTCAAGTTCTATGAATGTGTCTAGTCTAGAAACAGAGGAGCACACCACCAGATTGCCATTGACTCTCCCCTTTAAATTTCAGTCATCACCCGCAGGCTTTTGAAAGAAATAAATGGCAGAAAATTCAAAAATGAGAGCGCTAGCTGAAAGCTGAAAAGTGGGTATTCTCTACTGTCAATTGAAAAAAGACCCCAATGCTATAGATCCAGGATAGCAAGTAGGCCTTGTCCCCTGTGCCCACTCTGATCAATTGAAGTTGATTGCCTGGGGCGTTGCAATGAGAGAGGTAGTTACAAGGCATGTTCAGGGGCAATGTGATTGATTAATAATATCTTCCAGGTGTTTGGTATCAAAGAGTGGCAGCCCGTGTGGCGTATGTTTGTTGACTTTGCTCTCAGGACTAGATATGTGGGTAGCAGAAATGACACTTTGTTGAAAAATTAAAGAAACTGATTGTATCCCTCTGAAATTTGATTTAATATTTCTTTAATTTCCAAGCCACCTTTAATGCCAGTCTTCTCACTTGCTCAATTTTTCCCCATAAATTTCCAACATGATTTCCTGCTGATACTTCTTGAGTGTTGATCAAGGATTTTAGATCAAAACTGTGTGTTTCTTAATACTAAAATTCAGCAGCATCAATGTTCAAGGCCTCATCTCAGCCTGTACCCATTGTCCTATGCTCTTCAGATTCAGTAACTGTCTTTTTTCATTTTACCAATATATCCATGCTCCCTCCTGCTACTTTAACCTAGTGTCTGTTTCCAGTGTGTTCAGAAGAGTCAAGATATGAAAAAATATTGTGTAAAATATGACATTGTAATTTACAAATCAATGAAAACATTGGTTCAGGCTTTAAGTTAGAGTATAAATTAGATTTTTAAAAATGTATAAGATATATAAGATAACTTTTCGCAGGTGAATTCTAAATATTTTCTTTGAATCAAAAATAGCTCTGCAGCCTCCTACCTCATACCAGAAACAAAAATTAAATCAAAGTGGGCCAAAGATCTAAGTGTGAGGACCAAAAGTATGAAACTCTTAGAAGAAAACATATGGATAAATCTTTGTGGTGTGGATTTGGCAGTGGATTCTCAGATGTGACACCAAAAGCACAAGCAATGACAACAACAACAAACAGATAAATTGTACTTCACTCACACTGAAAACTTTTGAGTATCAAAAAACACTATATCAAGAAAGTGAAAAGACATCTACACAATGAGAGATGTCTGATTACATGACATGTCTGATAAGGGTCTAGTATCCAGAGTATATAAAAAACTGTTACAGCTTCCCCAACCAGAAGCCAAGCCAACTTAAAAATGGACAGAGGATTCGAGTAGACATTTCTCTAAAGAAAGTCCACAAATGGCCAGCAAGCATCTGAAAAGATGCTCAACATCATTCCTCATTAGGGAAGTGCAAATCAAAACCACAATGAGATGCTACTTCACACCTATCAGGAAGGCTAAAAATGGAAAATAATAAGTGTGGCCAAGGAGAAATTGGAGCCCTCATACATTGCTAGTGAGAATGTGAAATGGTATAGCCACTGTGGAAAACAGTTTTGTGGTTCTTCAAAAGCTTAAACACAGCATTACCATATGGTCCAGCAGTTCCTCTCCTGGGCATATACCCAGAACAGACAGTCAGAGAAATGCTCGTACATGAGTATTCATAGCAGCACTGTTCACAAAGCAGTGGAGGGTGGACATGTAGAAACAACTGAAATATCCATCAGTGGTTGAATGGGTAGACAAAATGTGGTTTATCTGTATAATGGACTGTTTTTCAGCCACAAAAATGAATGATACCTGTCGCAATATGAAAGACCCTTGGAATCATTAAGCTAAGTGAGAGAAGCCAGTTCATACTTGAAGTTGATATGACTTAAGTAATATTTAGTATATAATCTGGAGATCGTGAGCTATGCATGCATATTCCTTGTATGGTTATATATTGACACATGTCTATTGCTCGATACCTGAATCGAAAGGAGTGAAGTGATCCCATCCATCAGGCTATCTTTCCCTCCTAGGTTCAGGTCAAATTAAGGGTAAAATTAAGACCAGAAAAAAATATACCAGGAAAAGGAATGGCAGTGCCAAAAAGTCTGGTATCATCTTTCATTCACATATGACAATTGAGCTTCTATGATTTTTTTCTGCTGCTGATCCCATTCCAGAACAGTGACTGAAGTGTTCTCCTGTTATGCTCTGAACATAGGTCTGAAGCCAGGTAATATGTTCTATTTCATAAATGTGTACTTGTGTGGGTGTTGGGAGAAGGGCAGAGGAGAGAGGTTGGAATGTCTTCTCCCAATTACCTGCTTTTCACAGCAAGAATGAGCTATTTAGGGGCGCCTGGGTGGCTCAGTAGGTTAAAGCCGCTGCCTTCTGCTCGGGTCATGATCCCAGGGTCGTGGGATCGAGCCCTGCATCGGGCTCTCCACTCTGCGGACAGCCTGCTTCCTCCTCTCTCTCTCTGCCTCTCTGCCTGCTTGTGATCTCTGTCTATCAAATAAATAAATAAAATCTTTAAAAAAAAAAAAAAGGATGAGCTATTTAAATATATTAAATTTTCCACCTCTGATTCATTTGTTAAGAATAACAAATTTAGGGGTTCCTGGGTGGCTCAGTCAGTTAAGCATCCAACTCTTGGTTTTGGCTCAGGTCATGATCTCAAGGTCCTGGGATCAAGCCCCACACTGGGCTCCCCTCTCAGTGAGGAGTCTGCTAGTCTCCTTTTCCCTTTGTCCCTCTCCAGGTTTGTGCTCTCCCTCTCTCTCTCTCAAATAATAAATATTTTTTTAAAAAAAAGAATAACAAATTCTCCTTGCCAAAGTGAACAGAGAGAGGAGAAATGGGTCAGTGGGATGGACATTTCACAATTCTGTATGAGAATTGGCCCTTTATTTTTTTAAAAGAACAGGAATAAATATCCTGAAGCCAAAAGGTTTGGATAATTATAATACTCTTTTGCTGTTTGTATAATTTGTAAAGAGCAGAAAGTTATTTCAGTTAGGGCCATGAAATCACAGTACACTTGTCTGTAGAGTACTGTGGTTCTTGAATGGGAACAATAGTCGAGAAGTATAAAGACCGTCTCCTATCCCACTCTTGCCCAAGCTCTTGGAAAGGCCTTTCTTGGGCACTGACATTTTATTTTATTTTTTGCTTTTTTCATGAATTCCAGGATAGATAACATGCAATGTTATATTAGTTTCAGGGGTGCAATGCAGTGATTCAACAATTCCATAGATCTCCCAGGGACACTGACATTTTAAAAGTGTACCAAAGTATTAAAGTTCCTTATCACCCACATTGTAGTGCATTTTGGACTAGACAGTTTAAATACAGTTTATTTGTTTGTATATTGCTGCAAGGATTAGTGACATAAGGACTCAGGAGACTTGGGTTACGGTTGCAACTCTCTCCAGCGTGACCTGGATGACCTCCCCCCCCAAATCCCCGTACCCTCGTTTGTTCATCTGTGCAGTTACTTTTAAGGTTCCTATTTCTTCTAAAAAACCTATGTATCTATTACTATAAATGTATAGAAGCCGACTGCAGTTTCAAGTTCAGTGGCTCCCATCAACAAAAATGTTCTGTGCACCTGCATATCTGTCAGGCATTGCCGCCGAAAATGCTGGACAGACCAAGAAGAATAAGAAATGGCCTCTTTAGAGAAGGTTATGATCTAACGGGGAAGGAAGAACATAGAAGCCAGGAGTCACAAACTCAGATTCCATAGCAACAAAGCAGGAACATAAATGAGTGAAACAGGTCAGATGGGGAGGTGGCAAACCCCATGGTATGGGGGGCTCTTATACACGGGGCAGCTGTATCTCAGTCCCTGCCTGTTTACCAGGTGGGAATGGTAACTCAGGGTTGCCATGAATTCCAAATTTCAAAAGAAACTAGCCAGCTTTTTATATGAAATCTGTTTTTATAAAAAATGTCTTGTCACCCCCCAGTTCAGACGTGTTCCATGAAAACAAAACATGTTTGCTAGCCACACGAGTTCTGCAGGGGTAGCCAGTAGCGACTTCTGAATACGAGGATGATTAGAATGTTATACATTCCATAATAGAAGCTGCTGTAGTTCACAAAGGGTATAGACAGTGATTAACTCTGCCCATAATGATTGCTATAAAGGCTTTCTAATTACTTTCCAGTCACTTGTCCTAGTTTACAGCACTTTTGGGGTTTTCTTTGAGTCATCCATTCAACCTAGAAATCTGAGTGACACTGAACAGGTCTCTCTTGTCTGCCAAGTAAATCCACGTTTGGCAAATTCCTTAAGTGAACCTTTGGAATGTGTTTTGACAGTTTTACCCATTCAGGTTTGCCACTGCTTCATCTCCTGGCTTTTACATTCTTTATTGAATGGTGAGAAAGGGATGTCCTCCTGCTCTGGTCTTTTTTCATAGAACAGAACAGATTCATTCTCGTTTTTGAATGCAGCTGTAATTAACATGGCGCCTTTTGTGTAACAAGTTCAGTTTGCGTAGTACCTGCTCAATTCCAGATCATCGTTAATGGTGGTACAGCAATTCACTGACTGATGTCCGAAGGCTCTGGGAGTAGTGTTTGTTGATTATCTGCAGCAAACCAGGTAACTAAAGGGAGATTCCACTCCTGTGACTTGGATGAAAGTGCTATTGATGATTTCTTTAATTGCTTAGTGATAGATTTGATCATCTTAAAGCAAAATAGAATACATACTCACCTGCTACGGAGGTAATATTAAATCATAATTGCTAAAAAAGAAGAAAGCTGGGCCATGCACACTCTTTTGCTATATGTCTATTAAGAATGCTTAAGTTTACCTTCGGTTTATATGAATGTATAGTTTTCTGTAATAATGACATCATCCAAGTGCTTGTAAATATTTTATACTACATAGTAAATTCAGATGTCCTCCAAGGCCCAGCAGGCTACTGTATGAATCAGTCCACGGTTGTAGACATGGGCAATCTAGAGAGTGTATGACTTGCTTAAAAGCATTCAAGTTTGAACTGTTTCTTGTTTTCTTTTTTGAACATTGCCAAGGTGGTTGGGGTGGGGGGTGCCCCTAGTGATGGGAATATGTCTTTGGTTCTGGTTTGGGCCTTGTGCTCTAGTTTGTTTGCATACTGTATGGAGAAAAAGAGGCATTAAGATTTTATGGAGTCATTGAGTTCTAATATTTTAGAGGAACAAGGGGCATTGAAGGTTATCCAGTCTAAGACTGTCATTTTACATTTAAGGAAACTGAAGCCCAGAGAAAGGAAGTGCTTTACCTAAATTAAAGCTCCAATGGCGGGACGCCTGGGTGGCTCAGTTGGTTAAGCGGCTGCCTTCGGCTCAGGTCATGATCCCAGCGTCCTGGGATCGAGTCCCACATCGGGCTCCTTGCTCGGCAGGGAGCCTGCTTCTCCCTCTGCCTCTGCCTGTGCTCTCTCTTTCTCTCTCTAACAAATAAAAAAAATAAAATAAAAATAAAGCTCCAATGGCTACTTCTTTATTTTCTTTTAAGTGGGTCTTAAAAGCAGGGGGAATTGGGATACCCTTCTAGAGATGATATTTCCATCTTCTCCAGTATAATAACCATTAGCCACATGTAGTTACTGAGCACTTGAAATGTGACTAGTGCTGGAGAGGAACTGAATGTTAAATTTAATTTTAATATTTAAATAGTTCCATGTGGCTGGTGGGTACCATATTGGACAGAGAAGCTTAGGGATTACAATTTTTATCCCTAATTTATCAGTCTACCTTAAAGAAATATGCTACTTCACATATAACTTAAAAACTGGTCAGCAGTATACTCCTGTTTATCTATTCTCCATCCTTTGTGCTCTGGTTTTCATATATTTAATTCTACATGTATTGTTTTATTTTTACTTTATTTGGATCTGAGTTCTATAGATCCAGATTTCCATCTACTATAATTTCCCTTCAGCCTGAAGAATTTCCTTTAACATTTCTTGTAGCTCAGTTCTTCTGGGTAATTCTCCCAGCTTTAAATGACCTAAAATTATCTTTATTTAACCTTACTTTAAGGGACATTCTTACTGGATACACAAGAGTAGGATGACTTTTTCCCCCACCCCACCCGCAGCCCTATGGGATGTTGTTCCAGTGTCTTCTTGCATTGTTTTCTGATGAAAATTCAACCCTCATTCTTATCATTGCTACATGTTGTTTTTTTCCACTCTGTCTACTTTTAGGATTTTTTATTTATCTTTAGTTTTTAGGAATTTGACAATGATGTGACTAGGTGTGGTTGTCTCTGTATTTATCTTGCTCAGAGCTTGTTGAACTTCTTTGATCTGTGGATTGACTTTTTAAAAATAAAGTTTGAAAAGTTTTGGCTGTTACTTCTTCAAATATTTCTTCTATCCTATTGCTTGTCTCTGGGAATCTCTTTTCCTGGGAATCTAATTGTATGTGTGTAAAAGCACTTGTTATTATCTCACAGATTGTTGATGCTCTGTTATTTTTTTTCCCCCAAACTTTGTTTCCTCCTTTAGTTTTGATAATTTCTATTAATCTGTCTTAAGTTCAAGTACTCATTCCTTTATAGTAAATGCTACTCTATTTGGTCCATCCAGTGAATTTGAAACCATTCAGGTTTCAGATGCTGAATTTTTTTCATTCTCAAATTTCATTTGGTTCCTTTGTAGAGTTTCCATTTGTTTCCTTAAAAAAACCATCTCTTCATCTATTAGGCTTACCTTTTCCAAGAAGTTCTTTAACACCATTATGATACTTGTTTAAAAATCTTTATCTGCTAACTCTAATAAATAAGGTCTACTCTCATAGGCTGTGTTTTCACTTTACTATTCTCTTCCCCCCTCCTCCTTTTTTTTTTTTAAGATTTTATTTATTTATTTGACAGAGATCACAAGTAGGCAGAGAGGCAGGCAGAAAGAGAGAGGGGGACCCCCTCCTTCTTTTGTATGCCTTGAAATGTGTATAGTATTCTAGATATAGTATGAAAAAGGACAGTAGAGTCTAAATTTATTTTTCTCTGAAAACATTTTATTTTATCTTATATTTGATCAATGGATTGATCAGATTCTTTCCAAAATTAAGTGGAGTTGGTGTTAAGCTGGATCTCTAATTAGATTGGATTTATCTGAGATGAGTGCACCGCCCAACCTGTCTCTAGGCTGCCTTTTTTTTTTTTTTTAATCTTACCAGTACTCCATCTGGGAGTGGGTCGGCAGTTCTCAACATTTTTGGTTCATATTTGGGCTTAGCTCTTGGTAGTGTCTCAAGGGTACAAACACCACAAGAATGTGTAGAAATATGTGCTTTCTCTTTTTACTAATGAACCCCTCCTCCACTGCCTCTTGCTTGACAAATTTGGAGACTGGAGGAGAATTACCAAACCAAGCCATTTGTTTTTATGTTTTGAGCTCATTCATGTTTCATTCTGTCCTGCACAGCTACATTTCCATAAGGTGTCTGAATTATTTCATCCCTGAGAAGCTTCTCTGTGGCAGTCCTTTGCTTAACTCAGGCACTCGCCCTAGTCTCTGCTCACATATGAGGGACTTGTTTCTCTCTAGAATCTGTCAGAGCTTCCTTGCAGACACTGGACTTCCCCACACAACAATGGTAATTATTTTGTCTGGCTTTTTCTTGTTTCTATGAGAGTCATTTACATCTTTCTACATCCTAACTGGAAGCAAAAGTTCCTCACGTGTCTTGAATTATCAAATATGAAAGATGGTAAAAGAAATGTCTTTTCCATTCCCTTACTTTTCCAGGCATCGGGAATTCAAAAGACTCTTCATGTCTAAGTAACATCAATACTGTGGATAACCTACCCCACTCAGGGCATGATGCCAGAATTCGTGTCTAAGAAGGTGTGCTAAATGCCAGTGTGCTGACCCGAGCACTCCATGAGCTACTTCCTCCTGGAAAAGCTATGTGTGACTTCCTTTGCTTTCCCGAAAGTAATACTTTTATTAATTTGGTGACCAGAAGTTCCAAAGTCAGGTCCAAAATCCAGTACCCCATGTTACTAGGAAATATTACTTTGTTTATTTCAATTGTGTTTGCTGGTGTTCTACAGCATACATATGAAAGCACATGCTTCAAAAAAATAGCTCTTTTAAGGTATTTCTATGCAATCCTGCACTTCAGTGAAGTCCCTATATGCACAATAGCTGGATAACTGTGAATACCTTTTACCTGTTTCTAAAATTGCTAACGAAATTTTGTGTCAGAAAATAACCTTACCTTATCTTCGTTCTTTAAAGAAGGTGTGACTGGATATCGCACCTTAAAATAATTTGCTGGAAATCACATCCTTAACAAAGTTTGCAACAAGAGAATTAAATGGAAGTGTGATGAAAAATAATCAGTTTTTTTCTGGTTGGTGCACTTGTTTATAGCATAATGGCTTAAAAATTTTTTAGTATTTTTTAATTTATCAATGGAACATTTTCTTCTTAATTATATTTGAGGCTCCTTCTCTTTTGGTCATGTTTATATTATAACATGATATGAGCCTCAGTCAGTTCTACATTCATATGAAGAATATTTTAATCTGCTTACTTCCAAAACACAAGTCCAATAAGTATTTGTTAAAGTTCATTGATGTCAGTCTTATGATGGTTCAAGTGGCATTATTATTTTGAATAAAGAGCAATGATGCTTTATTTTGAATAAAGAGCAATGATGCTTTCCGTGGTACAGGCACCTCACGCTATGTCTTATCTTTTGTGATGCCAGGCCAGTCCTTCAGGAAGTACCTTGCTAGATTTGTAGTTTCCTGCTTCTCTCTTCCTTGTTGAGGCAGGCAAGTGTAGAGTGCCTGGTGTATATCTCCCAACCAACCCCAAATATCTTGAAAAGGAGAGGAAGTGTTAGCCAAAATGCATGCTGCAGTCTGTAACCCCCCCAAAAGGGCCATAGACCAAGGATATGATTCATTCTGGATAATGTGAAAACAAAATCTCAGTGAATTTGAGTGCCGTACTCCCAAGATAATTCCCAGGACCCCTGTGGGAAGGATAGAAGAAGAGCAGGAAGGAACTTTTCTTTCCAGGAATTCATTTGTCATGCTCATACTGACATGTGGAATTCCAGCACACGACATCACTTTTGATTTTCTTTTATGCTTCCCATTGTTTCTTACTCTCCAGAAGATCCTCACAGTCAACGAGTGTAGTATTTATAAAATTTATGATTTCTCAAGTTCTCTCAGTGGAGGCAGCATGGCTATTTCCCATACTAAAGGCACCGTGAAAGATTAAAGAACTGAAAACTCTAGACTGGGAATATCAGATCCATACTGGTTTAGGCTGTGAGCTCGTGTTCTTTCTTTATCAGAGTTTGGTGAGTGCTTACATCTTCAGTTAAATTATTCAAGAAAAGTAAACCTAACAATGTTACTATTTTTTTTAATAAGATGATCCCTAAATGTCTAATACTAGTCTGACCAAGGATAGTCTGTTTTAAAAATAATCCTTTCCAATTTTGTCTTGTTTTGTTTTGATTGGAGTAGGGGAACACATATTGAAAAAAACCATACATAACTTTGATACTTATGCATAACTTGTTTGCATGAATTTTTCCCTTCATTCTGTAAGTGTAAGCATTTCTGATATGCTTGGCCTGGGCTTTGCTTTACTGGGGCATTAAAATTGAAGGTAGCAAGTAAGAAATGAAAAAAATAATTCTCTTTCCAACAAACGGATGGTATCTCTGTATTAAGACCAAGGCGTGTGCACTCTTGCCAATATCTCTTCTCTTGCCAGATGGGTTAGGACTTCGGATGCTGAGATATTTCCCAGGAGACTGAGGGAGTGATTTAACACTCCTGGAAAGGGTTGAGTTCTTTACAGCTTGTTCTATTGATTCCTTCAGTAGCAGACTATGGATCCATTCAGAATAGTTTTTCCCCTAGCAAACCTGATAGAATTGTGGATCTGTTAGCTGCATTCCAATGTCGACTTCTCCAATGCCACACTTGATACGCTTTGAGAGCAAGGATAGATCACAAACCTCTCATACACTTCATATACTCCTTTCGTGTACTTTTATTTCCATCTCTCATTGCTTCCTTCCACAAACACTTACTGGAAACAGTATGCTGGTGACGGGGACAGTGATGGTAACCTATTTTCTGTTTGCTTAAAATTATTTATCAGAATGCCATTAATCTTGATAGGAGAAAATATTATATAAGTAGCATTTTGCTAAAATAATTGGAGTATTGATAGTGGCTCTAGATAGTTGAGATTTTGAGTTAAAGTGAATTAAGATTGCTTAATTATGTTGCTTAAAGGAAGTCAGTGTGATAATAGGATGACAAAATTGAATATTGCAGTTCATCTACAAAAAAGAAAAATTCAGCTCTCATTGGTTTTTCCTTCTTCATTATTGGTATCATCTTCTGCATTTATGGTGCCTCTACTGGGAGCCACATATCTTATCCAACATACCTTAAGGATATATTGAATAGAATTAATAAGAAGCTAACATCTGTCTGAAAGGAGATACTATACTAGGAAGGTACTTCACTGGAAAGAATTCTCAGAATTAGTATAGGTATCAAAAATACATGGATGCTGTTGTATTTAAGCATTTTTTATTACTTGGATTTTTTATCATGAAAGGAATCGACAGTCCTTTTTCTATTGTGCCATGAAAGACATTCTAAGGTAGCATTTGCCCTTTGGCTGCCGAATCTTCACTATTAGCACAAAAGTTCATAAGCACAAGGGCTTGGTCTTCTTTACTGGCCATGTCCCCAGCATCTACACCAAGCACAGAGTAGGAACTCTATGATTTTTCACTGAGTGAAGAAAAAAAAAAACGTATTCAAGGCAGCTGCATATTTGTCAGGTTAGGACATACCTCCAGTCTCGTAAAAGGAGGAGAGCCGACCCATGCCAACCAAATGGGATGATCACGGCGGAGGAAAACCTCGTCGGAACTCAGCGTGTGCTTTTTAATGACTGTTCTAACCTGCCTATTCTTGTATAAATGGAAGTTCTGTCTGCAGCTTGAGCTCTCCTCAGCCGAGTGTGAAGTGAGCCTCAAGTGTCCCGACTCAAATATCCACGACGGCTGAGAACATACTAGGGGAGCCCTTGCTCCAATGCCAGAGAGAGTTCCACTGGCAATAAGGTGTGGGAGTTGAGAGTACAAGGACTGTGTATGTAGGACGAGTACTTAAAAATCAAAATTGCTCTAACTAGAGTTTCGCTTGCATATGCAAAGCAGCGCAGTAATAAAGTGGGGGAGGTTGAGTAGACTCATTAACGTTAGTTGTAACCCACAGACCCAGAGACTAGATTCCATGATGATAAGATAATAGGAAGGCCTGTGCTCTCCATCTTGGTGGATAACAAATAGGCCAAGGTGGCCTTGGGCAAGTCCTATCACCTCTCCATCATCATTGCCTTGTTGGTCATGTTCTGGAGATTGAACTGTAAATCCCAGCTAATCGTACCTAAGATACATAGGTAAATGTCTTCAATACTTCTTAAACATTTTCCAAGTATATGAGATGCGTGCCTCATACGTAACGTGCACTCATTGAACGTGAACTCTGCACCCACTGCCACTGTGGTACTCCTGGAGGCTACACCCGAAGTCGCCTTTCCTCACTCAAATTCCCTTTTCCACAGAGCAAATTGGCCAGGAGATGTTGGAAAACCTCAGTCACGACAGAGAAAAGATACAGCGTGCACGTGACCGAGTAAGTAGAAGTGATACAGTTTTTTTTCATAAATTCAGCAAACGAGAAGACATAAAACAAAAAGGCCTTCAGCCCATGCATACACAGTAGCAAGGACATAAATATAAGTGTGTATAAAAATGGCAACGGTATACAAGGGATGCGGGAAAGGGGACAAGAAAAAAAAAGAGCATGGAATCGAGAAGGAATGAGCTGACTCTTTCTTTCCTCATCCCAGAATGCCCCCAGGTAGATATTTTATTTAGCTCTATAACTGAGAAGGTCATGAGGGAGATTTTGGAGTATGTCAAGCCTTTCAGAGTGAAAGCTGTGAAGATAATGATGTCTCCTCCTCTTTCAGATCATTTCTTTTCCGTTCATATTTCTAGGACTACATACCTTCAAAATTGGATTTTAATTACGAGATGTATATTCAACTTTGTCAGCCTGCGAGATATTTGCTTTTATAGCCAGTTCAGGTATCCAGTTTAATGCTCCTGGGATTACCTATCACATGTAATTTTCTAAATCTAAGAATTTTTCAGAGATTGTATAGATATCAAGATGTATTTTAGTCTACCTAAGTATTTATTGCTAATTGGATTTTCATCCATGAAAAAAAATACTGCTTCTCAGTACACTTTTCAGAGCAATCCAACTGCATGACGTCTTGTTTTATTTTGTTTTAATGCTGCTTTTCTGCTCCTAGCTTCGGGAAACAGATGCTAACTTGGGGAAAAGCTCCAGGGTTCTGACGGGGATGTTGCGAAGGTAAGAGCAAGGTAGGGACCTATCTTCCTCTCTCTCCCTTTTTTGGAAATGATGTATTCCTTCTAGTTGAAATGGGGCATTTTCCAGCTATGCGAGCCTCTGCTCTTAGTACCCTGTGTCAAGACCCTTTTGAAATGACAGAGCACTGATACTAACTCTTGTTTGGACAGGGACACATACTGAGTAACTTAGATTAGAGAGAAGGTTTGAGCTAGGGGGGTTACCTCAAGCTATGGAAAAAATTAGGGTTAGACATGAAGTATTTTTTCATAGCCCGAGGAAGTCCCCATGGCAGGAGCACACTGATTTTATTTTCTATTTCGATAGCCTCCTCCTTCTAGAAGGAATGCGGGCCTGCGGATATCGGGAGCACACTCGCTATTAGCTGTGTTCTCTCTCTGTTGCCTTGTTTTCATTTCTTTCAGAGACGCTATTTCGGGGAACTATTTTGATTTTACACATATTTAAAGATGCTTTTTAAAATTTAGAGATTATCTGAATAATCTGAATTCCCATGTATGAGCAAACAAATGTTAAATGTTTTATATCTGTCACTAACCTCTGACTGATGGAAAATATTGGGGAGAGTGTAAAAATCAATGAATGAGTGGGTAAATTTCCGTATTGTATATTTTTCGGAAGGAAGTGAGAAGTGTTTTCACCGTTCTGATCATTAGAGCCGTTTTTTATGTACATATGTATTGGGCATGGCATTTTCTTACATATGGAATCTACCAAATAAGATAATCATTTAGCATAACCTTCACTTTGGGACTGTAGCTGGAAACCCTAACCCTAACCCTAACTCTAACCTCCAGAATGGCTTCATTGGAATTTTAAAGGAGAAATCCTTTGCTGTTGATACTATGGGGACAACTGTTTTAGAGTAAGCAAAGTCGTCTCTGATCACACATCTGTATGTAATAGTTTGCTAGAAGTGTGTTTGCGGTGTTCGCGATGGGTGCACAAGAACCAGTCAAAGGTGTGGTTGCTTGGTCTCCATCAGGCTGATCAGTAGCGAGCCCGAAGTTCCAGGACACTTCCAACCAGCATGGACCTAACTCCCCCACGTCCCCGCTTTCCCTGCAGGCACAGTCCTGATTCAGAACCATAAGCCACCAGATTCTCTGCTTAAGAGTAATATGTAAATGACCTAGAAAAACTCAAAATCCACAGAGAAGTGGCAATTGAAAGGAATGCTTCAGTGCCTATAGACAATAAAATAGAAAAAAAGGAAAAAAGTCCTCTAACTGCTTCCCTGGGAGGGCCCCCGCGATGTGAGCTGTAACGAATATTCTGCATATGTCTCCATTTTGTCAGATCTCATTAAAGAGTCCTCTTGCTTTATGTCAATTGAGCTGTCCAGAAATCATTCATCATTTTTAGTGTAAAAAAAAATCATGCGGTTATTTAAATAATATCATATTAATGTTAAAGTTCAGCTGTCATTTAAGGGTATGGCTTAATCAGATGTAGCATTTAGGAAAAATAGTTTATTCGGGCTCTACATGGCTTTCAGGTTGGCAGATTCAAATAAGGATTTATGAGTTTCTAAACCAATGTATTTCTGTCCATGTTTCTGCTTGATGTACCTCACCCTTTTGTGCAAGACACTGCAGACAGTTATTTCAACAAATAAAGCATCTCCTCATTTTGTGTTTGAATAAATTTGCAAGTCATTTAGAGAGGGCGAAGCACAAACACTTCTGCAACCTTTGACTGGGCTTTCTGTAGGGCAATTAGACTAACGCGCCTGTGTCATAAGCCTGTGGAGGGAAGTTACTCCGCGAAATCTACTTGGGGTCCTCTTTGTAGGCCAGCTCAGTCGATCACTGACACATCTCCTTTTGGGATCTGTCTAGGGTATGAACAGAAATAAAAATCCCAGGTGGACCTCACCTCACTATGGTGAGCCAAGGAAACACGTAGCACCCCCCCACCCCGTGCGTATTGGTGACTGTGTTTTTTATAAGGCTCAGCTGGGATCGTGGTATCAGCCAAGGTATCCAGATACTCTTAATCCGTGCTGTAACCGAACTGAATCTCTGGGGAACCAAATGCAAGTGGTGGTTTTGTTTAGTTTCTAATTACTATCCTACGTGATCTACAATTTATTTTGGACTTGGGAAGAGGTAAAAATATTTTATCAACTTCTTCACTTCATTGTTTTTATTATTCCCTGGAAAGCCCATCTCCAGAGAAATGGGGCCAGCTTTTGTGTACCAAAGTCTTTAACTGAATGTTCTGATTTTGCTTCCTCTACGACATCCCTCCCATTCACACGGCACTCCCTTCCAGCACCAGGGAGACTTTCTTTCAGAGACAGAGATCACCTTCTCTTTCCAACACTGCATAGCTACATCGCGTGTCAGCTGATGCTTCTGATTTAAGGAAAGGTATGATATCAAACCACATGCCCGTCTTTCACTTTCACACATGTGTAAAAGAAATTAATGTCCTCTTTGTGCAGTATAGGTGTTTACCTCCGTACAACATAAGGTTCTTGATTCTCGTACGATAGATTCTATATGACTGGGAATATTCCACAATATACTAAACCATGGACTTAATCTATTTAAAAGAAAGATTGCTGATTATGTTTATTTTTTTAAGTTTAGATCATTATAAATTTTGTGCATTGAAGGGAAATGTTGTGCCGTGGTCCCTCATTTGGGTCATTTTATTTGTTTCATTAGTCTTTTGTGAAGACAGGTGAAACTAATGTTCTATCAAAGCCAAAATCTGTGTATTATCTGTAAGACTGACCAAAAAGCAGACAGGGAAATAAAAATGAGCAGGTGGCAGCCGCCACCATTCATGCTTTTTACTTTTTTCTTTTTATTACCATCATATGAGATAAAAAAATATATATTTGTTTCCTTCTTTTCTTCTCCCCTCCTCCTTCCTTCCTTCTTTCCTTTCTTTTTTCTGCTTATTCACTTCCTCAGTAATTATTTAATGCCTGTGTACAAAGCCTTGGGAGATCCTCAAATGAGACCATTTTGATCCTTATCTTCACTCTGCTAGAGAATATAGACTTATGAAGTACTGAGGGAGAGGCACCTGGGTGGCTCAGTCAGCTAAGCTTCCGACTCTTGATTTCAGCTCAGGTCATGATCTCAGGGTCATTCAGACTGAGCCCCGAGTCAGGTACCATGCCAGGTGTGGAACCTGCTTAAGTTTCTCTTTCTCCCTCACTCTCTGCCCCTCCCCCGCTTATGTGCTCTCTCTAAAAAACTTGAAAGAAAAGAAAAAAGTCCTTGGGGAATTACTAAAATTACCTAATTCTCAAGGAAGCTCTTAAGGATTCTGCAACTCCAGTGAATGCTTACTGGTCATTTAAAAGGATGCCAAGAAGACAACCAATATAAAATATCATTCAAATAGCTATAAAACCAATACATTTCAAAAGTTTAGAGATGCAGGAAATGATTTATAAAAATCATAAACAAGTTTTGGGGCGCCTGGGTGGCTCAGTGGGTTAAGCCTCTGCCTTCGGCTCAGGTCATGATCCCAGGGTCCTGGGATCAAGCCCCGCATCGCAGGGAGCCTGTTTCCTCCTCTCTGCCTACTTGTGATCTCTGTCCATCAAATGAATAAATAAAATCTTTAAAAAAAAAATCATAAACAAGTTTTGAAAGGTACTAAACCTGCAAAAAGTATTGAGACCCATCTAGTTTAGTGAGGTAGCCACTGATTCAACCAAAATAAATAAATAAATTATTCTTCACGTAACTACACTATATTACCAAGAAGAAGAAAGCAAAGGAGAAAATTGGTCCATTCGAAATTATAACAATGAAACTTGACATCAGAACACAGATATCGGTGATTTCCTGGAAAGTAATTTTTCTCCTGTCTTGACAGAAGATGGAGAAGTAGCTAGGGACAAACTGCTCATTTCCTGACTCTGTAGGCAGAGTTTGGAATAGAGTGCTATTCAGAGAATAATGAAAATGGTCACGAAACAAATGGCCATTCATGTGGTGACTGGGGCCAAAGAAATGAATTTTTCATTGACTCTCACAAAATGTGATTATTACAACTGCTTGTCTTAAAGCGTCACAAACAGTACTGAGCGGCTCGCATGTTGCCCTTCGTTCATTTGCGTGTCTGTGCATGTTTGTGTGTTTATTATTTCCTGTACAGCTGACTGGGAAGTCTTATTAAAGCAGACAGAGCTGGCGGTCAGGGAAAATGAAGATAGAACTTTGCAAGATTTTCAGTCAGAAAACAAAAGCGCTCGTGATTTTTCTTTCCTTTACCTCTAAAGAGTGAATAATTGATCAGTAATCGTATGTTTGTACATAGCTGAAGGATTTCTTGCAAGTATAATAGTTATGATTTGAGATCTCCTTTGACGTAAATTTGGAGGACACATTACAGATTTATGTTGGCTCACCGACTGCATGTTACATGCTGGCAAAGGGCTTACAAAAAGAAACAGCATATGTCGTATTATTTTAAACATCTTTTTCTGTAAGACTACCTTAATAATTTCCTCTCTCCCACACAGGACCTGTATGTGCCCCTGCTGTGTTAAATTTTTTTCTAATTAAAAAAATAAATCAGAATGTTTCCTTCAAAAAGCAAATTCTTGTTTATCCTTCCAGCGTGCACGTAGTAACTTGTTTAAGCAGGGAGCTGGTGAGCGGCCTTTTGTAACCGATCTGTAAGATAAACAAACCAGATAGTATTAAAGTCAGCTGGGGCCTAGCCAGCACTATTCATACGTTCTTATTTAATACTTGTATTCTTATAAGAGCTACCCCTGAGTCAGTCTGGGGAGTAATTGCCACCTATCATTGCTATCACATTTTACCTTTTAAACATGGTGTTGTTGCTTTGGTAGAATGACAGGTAAAACATCTGGAAAATTTTAATGTACTGTCAAAATGATTCGTAAGGGTAAGTTTACCAGAAATAGTAATACAAGACCAATGTAAGCATTGGAAATACACATTTTTTTTTAGTAAACAAAATTTATTCTTAAAGAAATGTGCTACAACTCAGTGTATTTTTTTAATCTTCTCTGAAAATTCATGCTCCCACCCCACCGCCTTTTGCTCAGGAAACATTTTGTTTTGTTTTTGTTTTTTAATTTATTTATTTGTCAGAGAGAGAGGGAGAGAGAGCGAACAAACACAGGCAGACAGAGAGGCAGGCAGAGGGAGAAGCAAGACTCCCTGCCGAGCAAGGAGCCCGATGTGGGACTCGATCCCAGGACGCTGGGATCATGACCTGAGCCAAAGGCAGCTGCTTAACCAACTGAGCCACCCAGGCGTCCCCATTTTGTTGTATTTTAATTATTCTTATTACAATATCTAAAAATTCAACAGTAGAGAGTTTCCAGGACTTGTAAGAATGATGTCCTTGAGAATTTACTCAGTTTTTATGCACTGAAAAGTATGTCTTCCCTTGCAGTCTCTCAGTATTTACATTTTCACTTTTCTTGCTTTGCTGCTTTTCTCTGTTTATCCATTATTCCTCTTTTTTGGCCTGTTTTTGCAAGTGTTGAACATGAACCCTGACCTTAAATTAATATAGCAAAATCCTAACCTCCAAAATATTCTTCAGCTTTTAGTCAAGTGTGTATTCATTCAAGAATAAAGTGATTGGGTGCCTGGGTGCTCAGTCGGTTAAGGACCTACCTTCAGCTCAAATCATGATCCTAGAGTCCTGGGATGGAGTCCCTCATCAGGCTCTCTGCTCAGTTGGGAACCTGCTTCTCCTGCCCCTCCCCCTGCCTGTACACTCACTCATGCCCTCTCTCTCTGACAAATAAAGAAATAGATTTTTTTTAAAAGAAGAATAAGATGATTGAATTTGCTGCAGATTCTTTAGACTTAACAGATTTAGGATGAGATTAGAGTAATGCTACAAAGAGAATTTTTAAAAAAAATAATCTTGGTTCTTTTTATGTAAGTTCATTACTGTCCACTTGACTCATTGCCTTTGTCCAAACTAAAGAACGGCATTGGATTTCTTTATATGTGTTTCTCTTTGACACCAGTCTCGTAGCTCCTATGTCAGACATTTAAACACAGCATTTGAAGGTGACAGTGACAACTCTACCAGCTGCCATTAGTGTGTCTGACCCTAACCATATTTTGCCCACACTATCCAATTCAATCCTTAAGAACCCTGTGGAGGAAGGTTCGCCATTTTCGCTATCGCCATTTTCCAGATGAGAATACCTATGCTTAGTAAACTCTCCATCGTCACATACAAAGAAAGACACAGCATTAGGATGAGAACTTGGCTCACCCTCTTGAATGCGCTGCACCAGAAGGTTCCAAGAGCCAGTTTTCACTAATGCTGAGATGGAAAGAGTACAATCTGATGAGTTTCCATTATACAGGTAGTTACTGTCATAGGCTATCTGTGTGAAATAATTGTGGTAGTGAACCATTTCCCTTAGAAGTCGGTTGTTATAGCAAATGGAAACATAGATAGTTGGTAAGAAACATTGGCAGACCAGCATCAGTCGTTCTACCTTCTCCCCCTCCCCCATATTTTACTGTTCTCGGAAATTCAGAATTTTAAGATCTATTATTCTTCACTCTACTGTGTCTTTTATTAACAAAAACACTGTTATGTATGCACTCACCGATACGTCCTAGGTGGCAGGCTCTATTCTAAGCACTTATTACAGATTATTTTATTTCATCTTCATGACAACCCTAGAAGACGGAGATTATTACTCCCATTTTAAGAAATAAGCAACTGTGATTAGATGTCATTCAGCTGTACATAAGTGGTCTGCCTCCAGCGTGTTTTTTCCTACTGTGCCTCACAGATAGTCAGGCAACCTTTCCGGATGAGCAGACAGTTCTAGAAGGCAGTGAATAAGCCTGACCAGATCCCACTTAGTAGCTAAGATGGGGCTGAAGGCACTTGGTCTGGTCTTTGTAGAACAGAAGCTGTTGAGTACCAGTGGCGTCCGAGGGGGTGTGTTTTTAAGTTCTTTAGGATTTATTTTTGACCATAGACTATGGGGCATTAACCAGACATTGTACAAAGAGAATCTATAATCTTCCTTACCTCCAGTATTCTGCAAGTTTCATTGTGAGGAAATTTATTTTTATGTCTAACCTTACGGCACTGGGGCCTTTTTCTCAATGGAAAAAGCAATCCCGGTTTTGCTTAATCATTCAAAATGAAATTCCTGCATATGCATCAAGAGGCATATGCCTCAGTGAATAAGAGCTCCCCTGGCTCTGCCACTTTCTAGCTATTTTGGCAGGTAACCCAGTCTCTATACCTCAGTTTCCTCATCTATAAAATAGGGAAGACTATAGTCCCTATCTTGTCAATTGTTAGGAGGGTCATGTGAGTCAGTACATGTAAAGTACACACAACAGTGTCTGCTACATAGTAAAGTTTCAATAAATGCTGAGAGGTTGATTATCATCATTGCTTTAAAAAAAAAAAGCCTAGGGTAAAGACAGAAATCAAAATGTTCATTAATAGTTACTTTAGGTTGATGAATTTCAAATAGATCTGTTTAAATTATTTTTTTCAAAGATATTATTTATTTGACAGAGAGGAATCACAAGTAGGCAGGGAGAGGGGGCGGGGGGAAGCAGGCTCCCTGCTGAGCAGCGAGCCCGAGGTGGGGCTCGATCCCAGGACCCTGAGATCATGACCTGAGCCGAAGGCAGAGGCTTCACCCACTGAGCCACCCAGGTGCCCCTAAATTCTTTTTTTCCACTGCCAGATTTCCCCAGTTATTTTTATAAAATGAAAAAATCAGTAACAATAAAAATAAAAATGGGCCTATTTCAGTACTGGTGCCACCGCCCTCCCTCCCCACTTTGTGACGTGCCTCAGCAGTGCTGCTTGGACTGCCTCAGAGTGCTCAGAATACTGCCCAGAGCAGACAGGGCCCCCAAGCTCAGTCCTTTCCAGATGACAGTCCACCCCTGTCTTTGGACTATTGAGAGAGGGGAGCCTCTTGGTCGGTCTCAGCACCTCTTCTCCTCTTAGGTTCTTCCAAATGCTGTTGGCCAGTTTACCTTGCAGAGTGCAGAACTAGCCTTGTGTCCTCCGGTGGTTCCCCGCTGCTTGCTGACACATGTCCTCCTTAGTCTAAACACTAAGGTCTTTCAGTGAACATTCTACCTTCTTTGCTTCTACTCCCAAGTTGGATGGACCCATGGCCCTACTGAAGTCCACCACCTCCTATCTCCGAAGCTAGCCCTAGCCCTTTACTAGTCCGCCACCTTTGTTTCTTCTGTTACTTCCTCCTGAATATCCTCCTTCTCCCACCTATTATAATCCAGAATCTTCTGGATGAAAGTGACAGAAACCGAGATCAAACTAGCTGTAAGCCACAAAAAGGAACGTATTGCTGCATGTAAATAAATAGTTCCAGGGCGGAAGCAACTGCAAACACAATGGTGGTCTAACAGTAGCATCGGGACAGGGTCTCGCTTTCTCTCTCTCTCCCAACCCGGCTCTCTTGTGCATGGGTTTCTCCTTGTGGAGACAGTTTTTGCCAGCTGTCTGGACACCCACTGAACATAACCATTTTAACCCCCGAGAGGTTCCAGTAGAAGTCATAGCATGGAGTTTTACTGGTTCTGGTTTGGCTCTGGTTGGGTAAAAATCCCGTTAATCCACAATTGGTCATTTTAGACCTGGAACCTCACACAGGGGATGGACATTCAGCCTGAGAATAGACAAAGCATGGTTTCCTAAGAAAAGTCCAGGAGCTTTTTCTGGAAAGGGGAATAGATACTGTGTAGGCAAAAACAACAGACAGTATCTTCAGAATGTTCTAGATAAACTTTTATCTGTACTCTGCATCTCACCTGGAATACCACTCTGTCTGTCACAGCTTTATCAGTTTCTCAGCCAGAAATGATCTGTCTTAGCCCTGATTCTTCACAGTAGTTTGTAACTCCTACGAGGCATGAACGTCTTTTGCTTCGCATTGTGTCTATTGTTGTTATATGCTTACCCATCTTAACTTTCTTCTTCTAGACCTTTTTTTGCCCCCACCTCATCCCTCAGAGGATTTTATATAGCTCCCCACCACATTTCAGCAACCTGCTGAAACAAACAGGGGAGGAAATCCCAGTGTAAGAGAAATCAAACAGAACCAGGGAATCCCTCTACTACCACCAAAGCCTAGACTTTGAACAGACTCGTGTACAGATATCCAGACAGGTGGAGAATGTCCTATCTGAAAGCAAAGCAGAAATACCATCAGAGAATTCAGTGTTTTATACAGTGAAAGGGACCTTTCGTTGAGGTCAAGCAGGGCCTTTCTTGCCGCAGAGATGGGCCCTGGAAGGAATGGTTTTGAGGAGATGGTGACAGCTCCCAGGCACATCCCCGCCTGGAAGGGAATGAGGTGTGTCTGTGTATCTGGTTCTGCTCAGGGTCCTCAGGTCTGGACTGTAAGCTCCTTGCGGTCAGGAACCTTGTCGCATTCAGCCCAGGGTCAGGTTACCCTGCCATAGGCCTGATCAGTGAATAATCCTTGGGAGAATGGCTAAGAATAGTTTCACAGTTGCCGTGTAGGTTCATGTGGGTATAATTTAGTTGAAACCCTGCAGGTTTTTATCTATTGGACTTTGGCGGCAATGTAAACATGCTCACTGAAAGAGAAAAAATAAGGAACATCACAATAACAGAATATTCCTGTCCATTATTTAATCACAATAGAAAAGCATCTTATACTTTCCTTGGTTGTGAGCCACAATTTGACCTAATTCTTGAATAACTTCTCTTTTTATGATTTTTTTTCCCTTTCTTCCCCAGGATACATGCCATTCTTTAGCGCGATGTGCAATATGAAGGCTGCACTTCACCTTCACCATCAATGCCTTCTTTGAACGCAGCCTTGAGCTGTTAACT
>RCUC01142999.1:0-28067 GCA_003697995.1 Taxidea taxus jeffersonii | reverse complement strand
TTTAGTCATTCTGACTTGTGTGTGGTGGTATCTCATTGTGGTTTTGATTTGTATTTCTCTGATGCCAAGTGATGTTGAGCATTTTTTCATGTGTCTGTTGGCCATTTGTATGTCTTCTTTGGAGAGATGTTTGCTCATGTCTTCTGCCCATTTCTTGACTGGATTTCTTGTGTTTTTTTGGGGTGTTGAGTTTTATAAGTTCTTTATAGATTTTGGATATCAGTCCTTTATCTGATATGTCATTTGCAAGTATCTTCTCCCATTCCATAGGTTGCCTTTTAGTTTTGTTGACTGTTTCTTTTGCTGTGCAGAAGCTTTTTATCTTGATGAAGTCCCAATAGTTCATTTTTGCTTTTGTTTCCTTTGCCTTTGGAGATGTGTCTAACAAGAAGTTGCTGTGGCCAAGGTCGAAGAGGATGCTTCCCGTGTCCTCCTCTAGGATTTTGGTGGATTCCTGCCTCACATTTAGGTCTTTCATCCATTTTAAGTTTCTCTTTGTGTATGGTATAAGAAAAAGATCTATTTTAATTCTTCTACATGTGACTGTAAAATTTTCCCACCACCGTTTATTGAAGAGAAAGTCTTTTTCCATTGGATACTCTTTCCCACTTTGTCAAAAATTAGTTGATCATAGGGTTGAGGGTCCATTTCTGGGCTTTTATTCTGTTCCCTTGATCTGTGTGTCTGTTTTTGTTTTTTTTTTTAAGATTTTATTTATTTATTTGATAGACAGAAATCACAAGTAGGCAGAGAGGCAGAGAGAGAAGAGGAAGCAGGCTGTCCGCAGAGCAGAGAGCCCGATGCGGGGCTCGATCCCATGACCCTGGGATCATGACCTGAGCCGAAGGCAGCGGCATTAACCCACTGAGCCACCCAGGTGCCCCTGTGTGTCTGTTTTTATGCTAGTACCATATGTCTTGATGATTACAGCTTTATAATATAGCTTGAGGACTTCCTGTTTTTATCCTTGAACAACCACAGTCTTTGTTTATTTAAGAGAAGAGTAGTTATTTTAAAATATAAATCAGATGATGCCTCTTCATGGTTCCCTTATCTTTCAGAGCATAATCCCAACAAATGTCATGCTTCAATAGCCCTGCTATCCCTTTGACCTTATTCCTGTTCCTTATACTTTTCTCATTCCATTGTATCCAAATAGATCCAATTAAACAAGTTCTCATCTTAATGCACTTGCAATTTATGGACTTTTTAAAATGAATTTGGGTCATGGCTGTTATGGATGGCATGGTTAGGTCATCTTGGATAGCTGAGGCTTCTGTCCACTTTTTTCCTTTAGCCACAAAGTAGCTAAACTTAGGATATTTCATGGGGTAACAGAATATTTTCCAACAACAACAGAAGGCAAGCCTTAATATATTACATGCAAGCTTCTGGTCCTGTTGTTTGTTAATGTATCATTGGCTAAGGTAAATTCCATGATCAAAGCCAAGTATGATGTGGGAGAGTATAATAAAAGAGCATGTATCTATGGATACAACACTTAATGATGGCATTACCAGAAAATTTTTATTAGTTTCTTTTGCTGTTGTAATAAGTTACCACAAACTTATCGAATTTTACAGGCTTCCTTCTAGGAAAGAAATCTGTTTCTGGGGAAGATTCTGTGTCTTTGTCCTCTCAGGTTCAAGAGGCTGTCTACGTTCACTGGATTGTGACCACTTCTTCCATCTCCAAAGCACATTACTCCCATCTCCACTTTTATCATCACTTCTTCTGACTTTGACCTTTTTCCTCTCTCTTTTGAGCACCCTTGTAGTCACACCAGGTCCATCCAGAGAATTTAGAATACTTGCTGCATCTGAAGATTCTTTTTTTTTTTTTTAAGATTTTATTTATTTATTTGACAGACAGAGATCACAAGTAGGCAGAGAGGCAGGCAGAGAGAGGAGGAAGCAGGCTCCTGGCTGAACAGAGAGCCCAGTGCGGGGCTCCATCCCAGGACCTGGGATCATGACCTGAGACAAAGGCAGAGGATTTAACCCACTGAGACACCCAGGCACCCCCGCATCTGAAGATTCTTAATCACACCTGCAAAGTTCCTTTTGTTCTATGAAGTAACATACTTTACAAGTTCCAAAGAATAGGGAATTGAAAGATGTCTTTTTGGAGTCCATTATTCAACATACTGCACTTATTATGTATTCTCAGGGCCTAGAAAGACATTCTGGCACGAAGTAAATACTCTTTATGTGTCTGTTGATTGAATGAACAAGTTATTGGAGTAAATTTGTTTAAAGACCTGTTTATGCTAAAAGACACTGTAAAGAAACACTGTCTATGCAAGAGAAGTTTTCAAATATACTGATCATATATAATGTGTACAAACAAGGTCATTTTTAAAATATTAGCAGAAAGGCAGTATATATGTTTTAGTACATTTACTTAATTGTGTTTGTCAATACACACATATATATGTGTATTGTGGGGCATGGGAGAAATCTGGTGGTTGATAATGCAAATGTTATAATAAAATTTTGAGTTTTATGCAACAATAATATAAAAACAGTTTCACATATGAATTACTACCCAATGTATTACTTGTATTAACTCATTTGATCTTTGTAACAATCCATGTTGCAGAGAGTATTAAATTCATTACTTGCTGATGAATGTACTGAGTGAACAATTGGTTAAAAGATTTGTTCGATATCTTACAGCTGCTAAGCAGGGAAACCCAGGCAACTCGTTTCTGAATCAGCTACCTAATCATTGAGCTATAGTATTTTTCTGGGAAAAAAATGAGTTTTCTGGAAGATAAAGGAGGGAAACAATCATATCTCATTGGAATTATGAAAAACACTTCTTTGGGTTGGTATCATTTATATTCAGATATATTTTTAAGAGAAAAAATTTTACAAGTGGAGAAAATAGTATGAGATGATTCTGAAAGGCAGGGAAATGATGTCTCTAAAAGAAACAGGAAATATTCTTGTTTAAATGGAACATCTGGAGAATGTTTCCCTGTAGGAGAAATTAGGCCAAGAAGGTAGACTAAGAACATGTTATGGGAGAATGTGATGAGGTGACACATCTGTCCTAATTATTTTATTAAAGATTTTATTTATTTATTTGAGAGAGAGAGAGAAAGCACACAGATGAAGAGGAAGAGGGAGAAGCAGACTCCCTACTAAGCAGAGAGCCCAATGCATAGCTCCATCTCATGACTCAGAGATCATGGCAGGTGCTATAACTGACTGAAGGCAGGTGCCTAACCGACTGAGCCTCTAGGCACCCCTCTATTCTAATCTGGATAAACAGTTGGAAACCCAACTGGGAGAATGAGCGGATTAAACTGGTTTTTCAAAGTTTGATCTCACAATGGCATATAGGATTGTCTAGCATACTTATAGAATGCAGAAAGAAAAATGAAAAGTACTCAGTTCCACATAAAAAATTTACTCCATTCTGCAAAGGTGTGAAAATGAGAAAATCAATTGAAATATTTCTATTTCCTTTTCACCTTCATTTTTTTCTTCAGTAGGAAGGTACCAAGGCAGGGCAGAGAATGCTGATGGAAATGGTTTTGATGATGTACCTGTCTGAAGTTTAGTTATCTTGAAGTCCATCTCCACTTTTATCCTTCCTTTAGTTGGACTAGTTGCTTCAATACTGTCTCCATTTTTTGGTTGATCAGTTCAAATTGGGTTTCCACCCCTTGTCATAAGTCCTAACACACTTCTAGATTTTTTATATCAGAAATTTGGGTGAATAAGTTCTAGTCCACAGAATTTCCTTAAGGGTAAAGGAAGCTCAAAAAGAAGGAAAACTTAAAGACTTAAAAAAGATAATGAAATGTGAACATGAAGAGATGTTTACATATGTCTGAAGAGTACAGAAAAATAGCTATCCTCAATGGGTGCTCCTTACATTCTCTTACATTTCAAAATAAAGGTTGTTTTTGTGTTCTAGTGTTTTATTTAGATCTTTCCTCCTTCATTGAAATGCTTACCATTTCAATGATTGTGATAACTTTAATAGATTATTTTACATCATTAAATGACACCATGAATCTTCTTATACCTATGATAATAGTTTTAATGAAAACTTTCTCATAATCTTCAGAAATTCACTTGTGATTCCCAGCTCCATCTTGCACTAACATATATATATGAACAGATGCTTAGTTATTTTATTAATTAATTTTGAAAATGTGGTATTTCACAATGGTGACCTCACTTTTCTTTAAAAATAGTTAATTGCTGGGGCGCCTGGGTGGCTCAGTGGGTTAAGCCGCTGCCTTCGGCTCAGGTCATGATCTCAGGGTCCTGGGTTCGAGTCCCACATCGGGCTCTCTGCTCAGCAGAGAGCCTGCTTCCTCCTCTCTCTCTCTGTCTGCCTCTCTGCCTACTTGGGATCTCTCTCTGTCAAATAAATAAATAAAATCTTTAAAAAAATAGTTAATTGCTAACTGGTTATTGTCCATGAACATTCTAAAACATGACAATTAATGCAACAATTTGCTTTTCAATTTAGCAAAGTTTCTTTGTTGTTATTTTAATGAGAATATCCTACACATTCAGAAGGTTAAACACATTGGAAATGTAATTCTATTGTTAGGATATTGACTCAAATTTCTAAAAAGTAATTTGGCAATATTTCCCAAGACTCTAAAAATGTTAAGGGCTTTTGACAACAATTTCTCTTGGGTAATCTATAGTAGAACATAACTCAAAATAGTGAGGCAAGGCAGAAAAAAGAGTAATGTTTAAAATGTATAGTTTTTTTGGCTAAAAATTGAAATAATGTGTATAATGGACCTTGTTTGTGATGTTATATTCATAAACCAGATATTACTTAATCAAATGATATTTTGAAGATTTTAGACATGAAAAATATGTGTATAAAATTTCAAGTTATAGTCAAAATGATATGCAGATTATATTATGTTAAAATATACATCAGTCTATGGCCATACCACCCTGAACGCGCCCGATCTTGTCTGATCTCGGAAGCTAAGCAGGGTCGGGCCTGGTTAGTACTTGGATGGGAGATCATAAAATATACATCAATAAGGGAATTTAGAAAAACAGACTGAAATGTACTTTCAGATTTTTCCCCTTAAAAACTAGTTCTCATGTATATTAGAGTCAACATATAGTTTAAGCAATTGACCTTGTATCTGCTAAAATATTGCAATGGTTCAAAGAGTAATATTGGATAAAACTGAAGAATCACATGGGAAACAACAAATTTGAGGGGGAAAATCTATCAGTTAATACAATTATTTCCCCAGTTGACAATACAGAAATGAGATGAAACTTCCAACTTCAGCATGGTTGAATAAACTGAAGATCAAGAACCTCAAGGCTGTAAAGAGCACTGGAAATGTCATTCATTTTATCCCTTGCTATCTATAAACTGCTCCCAGAAAAATAAGAATATATCCTAATTTTATTATAATTCTCTAGAGAAAACATTGCTATAACTTCTCATTTTAACTAAGTTAAGACCATTATTTCAAAGGTCTGTAAGAAAATACTTTTCTTAAAAACCCAAGGCAGGAATATAAATCATTTCCTTATTGGAAATTTAAATTTTCTAATCATTACCTTGACTTTTTTACATTGCTGGTGGTCATTATTTAGTTATTTTCTAGTTTTCTAATTTAGTTAAAACAATTTTACATCATTCAACTTTCCCCAATATCTGTGATTTTTCATTCTACTAATTACTATTGAGCTCTTTTCTGATAATCTTCAGTTTCTCTGCATGCCAGTTAATTTGTGTAACAAAGAACTAGTCAGATCCTAATTCCTTGCTTTGTAAATTCTAGTAATCACTTTAATTTTTAAAATATATTGCTCAAACTAAAATTTTTATGATTTAATTATAACTATGGCCAATATTTTGTCATTTAAAAGTTTACTATTAAGGAGAAGAATACTAACACTCACTAAACATGGTATCTATATAAACAATTTTTTCTTGATTATTATCTCAGAATAAGGCACACTCCTGGATTTTATTCCAATATTAGGTCTTCATCTTTTAGTCTGATTGCTAAAATAGCAATCAGGAGCACCTACTCCTACTTATACTGCATATTCTATCCATAATCAAATTTATAAAAGTAATATTCTTTATTACTTTATTAAAATGAAGATATAATTTATCATACTCTCCTCAAAAGTGTATAATGATGACTGCTTGTTATTGGATTAGTGTGTGTGTACATGTACATGCACTAAGAATACTTAACAAGAGATTTAGCTGTTAACAAATACATGCCCAGTACAGTATTAACTATAGGCACAATGTTGTTAACCAGAATTGGGGTTGCTGGATCATATTTATTATCATATCTATTTTTAATTCTTTTAGAAAACCATTGTACTGTTTTCTATAGTGGCTGCAGCAATTTACATGTTATAATTTGCATGTTACACCAACAGTATTGATAAGTTCCATTTTTTCCACATACTTACCAACAGTACTAGATATATGGATATATGATACACATATAAAGAGCCATCCTAAATAGATGTGAGGTGATACCTCATTGTGGTTTTGATCTGCATTTCCCTAATGACTGGATGATCAAATATATTTTACTCATCTGTTTGCTATTTGTATGCCTTTGCACAAAAGTCCATTCAAGTCCTCTTCCTATTTGTGAATCAGGTTATTTCTTTTTCTTTCTTGTTTTTTTTTTTTTTAATTGAATTTAGGAATTCCTTAAAAATTTTGGAAATTTACTCCTTATCTGATATGTGGTTTGTAAATATTTACTCCCATTCTGTAGCTTTCCTATTAATATTAACTCTGTTGATTATTTCCTTTTCTGTGCAGTGGCTATTTAGTTTGGTGTAGTGCCATTTGTCTTATTTTGCTTTTGTTGCTTGTGATTTTGGTGTCATACCCAATAAATCATTGCCAAAACAAATGTCATAAAGCTTTCTGTGTTTTCCTCTAAAACTTTACAGTTTCAGGTTTTATGCTTAAATATTTAATCTATTTCAAATTAATTTTTGTGTATGGTATAAAAGAGGTCTAATTTCCTTCTTTTGCAGATGGATATCCAGTTTTCTCAAACTAATTTGCTGAAGAGACTACCTTCTCACCAGAGTATATTCTTTTTTCTTTTTAAAGATTTATTCATTTAGTTCAGAGAGAGAGAGAGGGTGTGCACACACATGAGCAAGGGAGGGATAGAGTAAGAGGAAGGGAATCTTACATAGACACTCTGCTGAGCACAGAGTCTCTTCCTTTGTATATAACATATATCTATAAATGTAATATTATTCAGCCATATAAAGGAATGAAATCTTAACTTTCAATGACATTGCTGGAGCTAAAGAGTATAATGCTAAGCAAAATATGTCAATCAGAGAAAGAAAAATACCATATGATTTTACTTATATGTGGAATTTAATAAATAAAACAATCAAAGATAAAATATATATATATAGAGAGAAAGAAACCAAGAAACAGAATCTTAACTATAGAGAACTAACTGATAGTTACCAGAGGGAACATGGGTGGGGGAATGGGTTAAACAGGTGATGGGTATTAAGGAGAGTACCTGTCATGTTGAGCACAGGGTGATACATGGAAATGTTGAATTACTATATTGTACATCTGAAAACTAATGTAACGCTGTATACTAACTAATTGGAGTTTAAGTAAAAACTAAAAAAAAAATAAATTGAAAAGAGAACATTTCCAAACTCATTTTTATAGGCTAACATTATTCTGACAGTAAAACCAAAGATATACAAGAAAAAAATATATAGGCCAGTATCTCTGATGAATATAGATGCAAAAACCCTCAATAAAACATGTGAATACTAAATTCAATAGCATATTAAAATGATGATACACTATAACAAAGTGGGATTTATTTCCTGGGATACAAGGATGATTCAACATATACAAATCTATTAATTTGATATACCACATGAACAGAATAAATAATAAAATATTGCAATATTTTTAAATATTTTGTTTAGCAGTTTTTTGTGCACAGAAGATACTTGGTAAATCTTTGATTTGAGGGAGGCAAATCCAAGTTTGGGAGTTAAATAATTTTATAAATTTATACACAGACTTTATCAACAAATAAATTTTAAACAGCAATGAGTTTAGAGGAGTGAAACCAAAATGAAAAGATTTAAAAACCATTGTGCTCCTGGAAAACAACATACTTGAAAGAATTAACATATGGATTTTGATATAACTTGGGATCTCCTTATACTGGGATACTGAGGGTCATGATTTATTTTCTATGAATCTCTATTAACTAAAGTTTTTGACATTATAAAGACCTCCTATTTGTGAACCCTAGTTGAGATTATATTATAGTAAAAACTGCTATATATTCAACCTACCTAAGTCTAAGTGAGAATAAGCTTGTTGCTTAGTTGGACATCACATGGGGAGAAAAAAAGAATGTAGACCTAGACTTTACACCCTTTCTAAAAATTAACTCAAAGTGGATCACAGATTTAACTGAAAACCACAAAACTATAAAACTCCTAGAAGATAACAGAGAAGGAAACCTAGATGAACTTGAAGATGACAATGCCTTTTTAGATGCAGCACCAAAAGCACAATCCATGAAAGAAATAAGAGATAAGCTGGACTTCATTCAAATTAAAAACTTCTGCCATACATAAAACAATGTAAAGAGAATGAGAAAATAAGCCATAGACTAGAAGAAAATATTTTCAAAAGGCATATCTGATAAAGTACTTTTATCACAAATATACAAAGAACTCTTAAAACTCAATAATAAGATACAGACAAAAGGCTGATATCCAGAATCTATAAAGAACTTCTCAAACTCAACACACACAAAACACATAATCATCTCAAAAATGGGCAGAAGACATGAACAGACACTTCTCCAATGAAGACATACAAATGGCCATCAGACACATGAAAAAATGTTCATCATCACTAGCCATCAGGGAGATTCAAATTAAAACCACATTGAGATACCACCTTACACCAGTTAGAATGGCCAAAATTAGCAAGACAGGAAACAACGTGTGTTGGAGAGGATGTGGAGAAAGGGGAACCCTCTTACACTGTTGGTGGGAATGCAAGTTGGTGCAACCACTTTGGAAAACAGTGTGGAGATTCCTTAAGAAATTAAAAATAGAGCTTCCCTATGACCCTGCAATAGCACTACTGGGTATTTACCCCAAAGATACAGATGTAGTGAAAAGAAGGGCCATCTGTACCCCAATGTTCATAGCAGCAATGGCCACAGTTGCCAAACTGTGGAAAGAACCAAGATGCCCTTCAACGGATGAATGGTTAAGGAAGATGTGGTCTATATACACTATGGAGTATTATGCCTCCATCAGAAAGGATGAATACCCACCTTTGTATCAACATGGACGGGACTGGAAGAGATTATGCTGAGTGAAATAAGTCAAGCAGAGAGATTCAATTATCATATGGTTTCACTTATTTGTGGAGTATAACAAATAACATGGAGGACATGGGGAGATGGAGAGGAGAATGGAGTTGAGGGAAATTGGAAGGGGAGTTGAACCATGAGAGACTATGGACTCTAAAAGACATTCTGAGGGTTTTGAAGGGGCGGGGGGTGGGAGGTTGGGGGAGCCAGGTGGTGGGTTTTATAGAGGGCACGTATTGCATGGAGCACGGGATGTGGTGCATAAACAATGAATTCTGTTATACTCAAAAGAAATCAAATTTAAAAAACCCTTAATAATAAGAAAACAACCCAATTAAAAAATGGGCCAAAGATCTGAAGAGACACCTCACCAATGACCAATAAGCTTTCGAAAAGATGGTTCACATCATAGGTCATCAAGTAATAGCAGCACCATGTATAATCACCAAAACTTGGAAGCAACTAAAATGTCCTTTAGTAGGTGAGTGAATACATAAACTGTGGTATACCCAGAGAATGGAGTATTATTTAGTACTTAAAAGATAATGAGCTATCAAACCATGAAAAGACCTGGAGGAAACTTAAATGCATATTACTAACTAAAAGAAGAAAAATCTACATACTATATGATTCCAAGTATATGAAATTCTGGAAAAGGTAAAACAATGGAAATTGTAAAAAGATCAACGGTTGCTAGGGGTGAGGGTTGGGCAAAGAATGAACAGACAGAGCACATAGGATTTTTAAGGTAATGAAAATAGGAAACCATGATGGATACATATCATAATCCATTTGTTTAAACTTATAGAATATGCAATACAAATTATGAGTTGTAATATAAACTACAGACTTTTGATGATTAGGATTGTCAATGTAGCATTATCATTTGTAACAAATGTACCACTCTGGTGGGGTATATTGATAATTGGGCAAGTTATGCATGTGTATAGGCTAGGGTGACATAGGAAACCTCTGTGCTTTCCCCTCAACTTTGCTTTGAACTTTAAACTTCTCTGAAAAAGTCATATCAATAAAATGTACTAAAAAATGTTTTAAACATCTGACATGGAAATAGTGGGATAAGCTCTTCTTATTTTAGTTCAATCCAGTTAAAAAGGAGAATTTCTGTAAATTCACTATGAATTACCACTTCTGAGGAGGTGATAACTTGTGCCTATCCCTTTGGTAACACTTTCACTATTTTCCTTGTAAAGAAGGTATTTATTCACACTTTGCCGCTGTTATTCTAGCTGTCTGCCTTTTGTTCCTTCAACGAGTTACGAGCATTACTTGTTTTATAACGCCTCTTTAATTTTATTACTTCCATTTTCAAAATGTGTTGTGTCTAGAATGAAGGCTTTCAGTTCTGTTGTGACATTCTTAACAGCTCTAACTCCCCTCACTGTAGACCAATCTTTAGCAAAACCATCAATTGCATTGTTGTGCTACTGACCTTCACACATTTATTCCTTAACACATTTGCCCTTATCAATTCCTATTTTACTTTTATGTCCACATGGCCCAAACTCCACCTTGAAATTCTGTACATTTTTTAAAGGCTGGCTCATATTTAAAGGCTGGCACCTTCTCTTATTATCACTCCAGGTGAAAATGATTTATCTTCATTCTTTAATCTCTGAACTCTATAATTATTCCAAGAGACATGGAGATAACAGCAATTATACATATCTTAAAGTGATTTGAGACTTTATCTTTTCTCTCTGTGCAATAAATTCCTTCAGAAAGGAGACCATTTTAAGTTCCTTAAAGATTCCTTACAGAGAGAAACTAGAGATATGACATCTACAGTATGATTTGAGTAAAACAACAATATGCTTATTTGTTAATAAAGATATCAAAAATTATGAACTATTTGATATTGCTGCTTAGTAACAGTTCAATACACACTTAATGAAGGTTTATTTTAACTCAGGACACAAGTCATGAAAACTACAGAAGTGATTTTTTTTTTTTTAAGAGAATGAAAGAGAAATAGCATACACATGTGGGGAGGGAGTAGGAGAGGGAGAGGGAGTGAGAGAAACTTATGCAGGCTCCTCACTCAGCACAGAGCCCAACACAGGGCTTAATCTCATGACCCTAAGATCATGACCAGAGCTGGAATCAAGAGTCAGACACTTAAATGGCTGAGCCACCCAGGCACCCCAACAGAAGTGATTTTAGTAGACCATATACTTTCAAGGAGATCTTTCTGATAAGAGAATCAAAGTTAACACCACCAATGAAATAATATGCTGATTTGTACTAGTTTGTGTGCATAGACTTAAAAAAGTTTTGAGTCAACTAATGACTCAAGTGTTGAAGCAAATCAGGAAAATATAGCATATGAAACATTCCAAGGAGGAGTGAAGGAAAGAAACATGAGATTAGGTACTAAAGAAGTACAATGTTCATGTGCAGAAAGAACTGGTAATGAGACATCTGGAGAATAAGCAGAAGCCTCCAAATCATAGAATGTGGTCCAAAATTATGGATTTGAAAGTCGAAGGCCTGCATATTTAGCTTCCTTTCCCCCCACTCCAACTTTAGTGCATAGATAGGGCTTCATGCTTAACAACACATTAGTGGTCATGATTCTTCCTTTACCTCTGGCTCTTTTCCTCAACTACATTTTTCACTGACTGAGAGAAATATATTACTTTGCTATTATAAAAGCTTCAAATCAATAATTTATCAAGTATTCAAGCCTAGTCATAACATTAGTATATAAATTAATGTATAAATAAATAAAACAAGTTGGGAAAATGAAGAGGTCTTAGCACTAGGGATTTCAAAAAGAATTAAGAATATTTTTGACAGAATAAGATGTGGCTTGACTAAAAACACTGCTATCAAAGCAAAGTAGGGGCTAAGCAAAACTGTGGTGAAGGACCGTGTTTCATGAACAGGCTGCTCCTCTTCCTTATAATGTTATAGACTTTACCCATGAAAAACTGTATGAAGAAGAGATGCAATAACAATTATAAGACAGTTCATAAAAATGAGTCATGGAAATTGATATGGCAAAGTTAAAGACCCAAAGATTAAGCAGACATGATACTTCAGCTTTATTGAGCTTTAATTGACAAATACAATAGTAAGATAACTAAGGTATACAATGTGATGATTCGATATATGTATATACTGTGAAAGGATCCTGTCCCCATTAAGATAATTAACACATCCATCATCTCACTTATCTTTTTGTGTGTGTGTGAACATATATGTTCTACTCAGAAAATTTCAATCATACACTAAAATCTTATCAGCTAGTCATATTATACATTATATGCTATGACCTTACTCATCTTACAATTGAAATTTTGTACCTTTATCAACCTCTCCCTATTTCCCTCTGTCTGGCTTGTTTCATTAAGCATGATGCCTGCCAGTTTCTACCATCTTATCTCAAATGGCAGGATTTCCTATTTCTCAAAGTTAAATAATATTTCATTATATATATTAATGTTTCATTGTATATACATACACCACATTTTCTTCATCCATACATCTGTTCACAGACAAGTTATTTCCATATCTTCGATGTTGTGAATAATGTTGAAACAAATATTAGTGGACATATTCTCTTCAAGATAATGGTTTCATTTCCTTTCGACATATACTCAGAAGACAGACTGTTGAATCATATGCTTGTTCTGTATTTTTTCTTGAGGAACCTCCACACTGTTTTCCACAGTGGCTATACCAATTTGCATTCCCACCAATAGTGCAAAAGGACTCACTTTTCTCCACATCCACTCCACTTGTTACCAATTGCCTTTTTTGATAATAGCCATGCTAACAGATATGAAGTGATATCTCAGTGTGGATTTGATTTGCATTTTCTCAATGATTAGTGATGTTAAGCCCCTTTTCTTTCTTTTTTCTTTTTTTTAAACATTTATTTACTTCAGAGAGAGAGAAAGAGAGAGAGTGCAAGCAGGGGGAGGGGCAGAGGGAGAGGGAGAGGGGAAGCCAACTCCCTACTGAGCATGGAGCAGAACCCTGGGTTCCATCTCCATATGGGGAGATCATGACATGAGACAAACCCAGGAGTCAACTACCTGACTGTGCCACCAAGGTGTCCTGAGAAAGTCTCATGTACCTGTAAAATTTGTATGTCTTCTTTGGATCAGTTCTATTTGGATCTATGTCCACTTTTAAATTGGGTTATTTTTGTTTTTTGCTATTGAGTTGTATGTGTTCCTTGTATATTTTGGATATTAATCTCTTCTTGGATATGCGGTTTACAAATATTTTATCCCATTCCATAGATTGCCTTTTCATTTTGTTGATGGTTTCCTTTGTTGCATAGAAGTTTTTTAGTTTAAAAGTCCCACTTTTAAATTTTTCTTTTGCTGTCTTTGCTGTTGATGTCAAAAGCAAAAACCATTGCCAAGAGTATTGTCAAAGACCTCACTCTTTATGTTTTCTTCTAGGAGTTGTATTATTTCAGGCCTTACTTTAAAATAATACATTTTGAATTGATTTTTGTATATGGTGTAAGACAGTGGCCCTTTTTCATTCTGCATGTGGCTATCAGATTTTCCCATCACTATGTACTGAAGAGACTATCTTTTCTCTATTATATATTCTTGGCTTCTTTGTTAAAAATTAATTGCCCAGGAGCTCCTGGGTGGCTCAGTGGGTTAAGCCTTTGCCTTCAGCTCAGGTCATGATCTCAGGGTCCTGGGATCAAGCCCAGCATCGGGCTCTCTGCTTGGCAAGGAGCATGCTTCCTCCTCTCTCTCTGCCTGCCTCTCTGCCTACTTGTGATCTCTGTCAAACAAATAAATAAAATCTTAAAAAAAATTAATTGCCCATATGTGCATGGGTTTTCTGGGCTTTCTATACAATATATGTATATGTGTATGTCCATTTTAATGCCAGTACTATACTGCTTTGGTTACTACAGCTTTGTAATATAATTTGGAATCAGGAAGGGTGATGCCCTCAGCTTTGTTCTTTCTCAAGATTGCTTTCGCTATTTGACTTATTGTGTGATTCCATGCAAATGTTAGGATTTTTTTTCTATTTCCTTAAAAATGCTATTGGATTTTTGATAGCAAGTGGGAAGGTGTATAGTTAAAGCCATTCCAGGGAGAAACTAGAAGATGAGTGTTTTTGCCTACTCCCTCTGCATTCATTATGAGTGTATGGTGGGTGGGGTGGGGTTGTGCACCTGTGTCTGCTTAGGGACTTGTGTTTGCCTCTTATGGTCCTGGGAGACTTATGAATGTTTGCTCCACTGATTATCAGAAGACTCATCTCTGAGGAATAGTTACAGAAGTTGAGGTGCCTGACACATGACAAGCCTCTTACAGGGAGATACGTGAAATTTGGTTTTACTGTTGGAGTGGGTCAAAGGGAGAAGGCAGAGTAGTGTCCACCAGCTTCATTGGTCTCTGGGCAGGATCACAGGCAACCCCTAGGTGTGTGATAAATTAGAAGCCAAAACCTCAGGCAGCTTATAATGTGTGTGTTAGCTCCCTTTCAAAGAAAGACTGTAAGATGGGCATTTTTGTTTGTTCTTTCTGTGCTGAGCTCTGTGGAGAATAAATAGTCATGGGGAAAGGCTTCTGGGTTTTTTAGAACTGCTTGTTTGCTATAGTTGCTGGCTTTCACAACTAGGTGTTTTGGGGGCCTATCACTTGGATGGGAGTCTTAAAAGCTGGGGCACCAGATGAGTGGCACAAATACTTTGCTCCCCAGGAAGAAGCTGGGAGTTGATGGTTCCTTCTTTATTGTATAGCACTCTTACAGAAGTCGGGTTTATGGTGAGAATGTGTCTCAGCTTTTCCTACTAATTTCAATGTGGATATTTTCTCATTCATCCAATACATAGGAATTGGTTAGCTAGTTTCTGGATTTCTCTGAGGGAACTGTTCCAAGAGTAGCTGTACTTTGCTATGTTCCTGGGAAGATGGGAGTTCAGGAACCTCCTATGTTTGACTTTCTCATCCCTGTTCATTCTTCAACCTAGATAGACATGATTTTATTTTTATTTTTTTAAAAGATTATATTTATTAATTTAAGAGTGACAGAGCCTTTTTGGAGAGATGAGAAGTAGACTCCTTGGCTGAGCAGGGAGCCCAATACAGGACATGATCCTAGGACCCTGAGATTATGACCTGAGCCAAAGGTAGACTATTAACTAATTGAGCCACCTAGCCTCCCTGACATGATTTTAAATTTCAGTTCTATCATTAAATTTAAGGACATTACTTAACCTTTCTAATGCACAGTTTCTTCATTTGCAATAATAGGAAAATAGTACCATCATCTCATAGGGTTTTTTGAAGACTAAATAAGACAATGTAAAAAAAGGGCAGTTTCTGGCATATAGTAGATATTAAATAGATCTTGCTTATTATAATGATTATCATTTTAATGTACCCTTTATTTCCAAATATGTATTTTCTGTGTTTATCTCAGAAAATTTCCCTTGCAATATTAATAGCAAATGTTATTTTCCCCTAACATTTTCTGATACTTTCTCATTATTTATATATAATATCTCATACTTTTAAAAAGTTCTCTCCAGGGGCGCCTGGGTGGCTCAGTTGTTAAGCATCTTCAGCTCAGCCCATGAGCCCAGGATTCTGGAATCGAGCCTCTCTTCGGGCTCCTTCCTTGGCGGGAAGCTGCTTCACCTTCTTCCACTTCCCCTGCTTGTGTTTCCTCCCTCACTGTGTCTCTTTCTGTCAGGTAAATAAATAAAATCTTTTAAAAAAATACTCTCCACCTATTTTTCATTACTGCCAAGTTTCTTATCAAATTGACTTATATTTGTAGTTATCATAAATATTTGTTCTGAAACTCTTATTCTAACAAACATTAGTTGCCTTTATAATAAATATAAGAAAAAGGAGAAGATGGTTATATTGTATATTAAATTCATTTCTTTATTTTGAGATGACTAGATATGATCCTTCAAACATCTAATTTACTTATGCTTTGAAAATGTAATTTAAAACTAGTTGAAAATACTATTACATTATTTTGGTTTTAGAAATACAGAGATTAAGCAAACCTGCAAAAACTAGATGTTTTATTGTTTTGTTTTGTATAAAAATAATACATCTCCAGGGGCCTATAGAGCATGCAACTCTTAATCTCGGGATCATGAGTTCAAGCCCCATTTTGTGTGTAGAGCTCACTTAAAAACATATGTATATATATATGTATATGTATATATGTATGTATATGTATATATATGTATATATATATGTACATATATATATATATAACTTTTATTTTTATCTGCATAGTCATTATGGTTACTTTTTTAAAAAGACTTTATTTATTTATTTGACAGAGATCACAAGTAGGCAGAGAGGCAGGCAGAGAGAGAGGAGGAAGCAGGCTCCCTGCTGAGCAGAGTCCGATGTGGGGCTCGATCCCAGGACCCTGGGATCATGACCCAAGCTGAAGGCAGAGGCTTTAACCCACTGGGCCACCCAGGTTCCCCGCTATGCTTAGTTTTATTTGACTACTTCTTTCTAGTCTGTGAAATATTACCAAGAACAAAGAAAGTTTATCATGATCATATAATGGGAATAATTAAATATGACTGACTAAAACAATTCTGAGCATATGGTTTAATGCCACAGCCTCAAATATGAAATGTTTCCCTCATATTTAATATTTTTTAAGTGATGAAAGGACTTGCTCAAATTTTTCCTATTTTGGCAATGTCAGTACTATACTAATCATGTTTTTGTGTGTATGGTATTCTAAACAGACTTTCTGGGATCTTGGACCTCTCAATGCTTTAATTGTATTGTGTGACTTCATTACCAGCATTTTTTTGTTGATTGATTTGGTCTGGTTGCTAATTAGATGAGAAAAAAGAGGACTGGGTTAAGGCAATTGAAATAAATGGATAATTCTGGATAAACAGTCCATTTTACTCACTCAGATATATCCTCTATGATAAATATGCTGGGTTATCTGTCCAGAGAACTGTGTGATTTCAGTATAGCTTAGTGAAATTCTTAATGTTTTTCTATATCAGTGAATATTTGTTCAGGGTATGATCTTCCAGCAGTTAAAAAACAGCATATTACCACCAATCAACCTATCACAGCCGAACCCCAGAAGAAAAACATTACATGGCAAGTGGCACCACAACTGATGAATAATAATGAAAATAAAAAGGCTAGTGAGAATTTAGCAGTGCATTCCCTCAAAGCTCTAAGCACAATCATATGCTAAGAGTAATCAGAATCCACTTGATATTTTTATAATAGAGATTTACACATGGCAAATTCAAACTTCCACTATATTTCTTATGAAGTCCATAAATTATCAATGTCAATGATGCACAATGAAACATGCTAACACCATAAAAAAGTAGAAATGGGGAATTGCATCCCTGATATAAATTCCATGATCTAAGTAGGTATAGAACCTATATGAATAATTATACATTTCATATAATAAAGTTAAGGTGACATGCTAGAGAGGAAGGAAGGAAAGGAAAGAAAATAGTACACACACTTCATAGTCAAATAAATCTTAAACATAAGAAATTAAATAGAAAATATCACTAAAAATTCTTCACTTTATAAATAATATTTTCTCATTAGGGTATCACAATAAGTAGTGTTACCTATTGCTACAATATTTTATTCATTTACAGTGCTTCGATGCTAACCTTATTCTCACAAAAAGAAGATAAAGTTCTTGGGAATTGTTTGTGTCTTGAGTTAGGAAACATAAATATAGGACAAGAAAAGACTGAATTGTTTCTAGACAATAAGAAGACTATCAGGTATGCAAAGGGGTACTTAAAGGAGATTCCCTAATCCATAATGTGACCCCTAAAGTGAAAATCTAAGAATAAGAAAACCATGAGTATATGATGATACTCAAAAATACATTAAGAAATGGGTATGTACAAATAAATTTCTGATGTTTACAAAAATTGCTGAGTATGGGTATATCTGAGTTGTATGCATGTGGTCAACAATGAAATCTTATCACACTTATTTGATAAGTGATTAGTTCTAAAGTAATTAGTTCTACTTCTAGATAAGGTAGGAAAAATCCAAGCAGGTGAAATCAGTCAACAAAAATGTTGAGTTTAGTGTAAAGATTTATATTGATTTTTTAAACCCATGGAAATACATTTCTCCAACTATTGATTCCACCTTGGAGAAATGACATCTTTGAGGTTTAAAAATTACCTGATGGATTTCTTGTTTTGTTATTTTTTTTCACCTGTATAATTCACACATTGACTGGATCAGTGTGGGTTTGGGTAAATGGATTTTATTCAACAACCTCTACACACTCTCTAAATGCATATAGTTTCTCTCCCTGACTCACAGACACAAACACAGAGTATTTAGCAAGTGATTATAAAGGCAATATATTTGATTTCTTTAGGGGAAGTGGGATTACCCAGGTTGGGGGAAAAAGAAAGCATCATTTGGAAAGTTGCATCAGGTACAAAATAGTCAATAAAGTCAAGTCAGGGTGGAATCTTCTCGGAAGCTCCATCTAGCTCCAAAAGACAGTATAAAATCAAAGTTGCCATAGCAAGCATGAGATGGTTGCTATTTTCACTTCATCAAGAGAATCTATTTGTAAACCTGTGATGAAGACATGGTATATTAATGAAAAATTTTATATAACCTATATTAGCAATATAAGTATAGTAATTGATTTTAGAGTTACTGCATTGTATGTACATACTTGTTGAAAGTTGAATTGGATAGTTAAATTAATCCCAGTTATGAAATTTTAAAAATATGATTTATTAAACTTAAAGCATTTATTAGTACACAGGAATATTTTGCTCATAAAATTTATATATTTGCCTTTTTAGATGTTTGAAGTAATTATGATAATCATATAAATTAAATTTTGATTGTAGCTTAAAGCCTAACTGAATGTTAATTAAATATGTAAATATAGGTAAAGTTTAAACAGATTTTAATCCCTCAAATATATGAATTAGTTGAACACAAATTGAAACCAAATAAAATGACTAATCTCATTTTACAATTAATTGCTAGATTAAAATAAGCTTAAAGCCTCAACAAAAACTAAATTTAAAGTTTTTAACTACAATAACTGAAATATTAATTTAAACAAAAGAAACTGAAACTATGCTTTATTGTGTCAAAATATTCCCCTTAGACATAAAAAAAGGACCAAGTGGACTTAAATTACATACCTTTCCATTTGCTATATTATTCTTGCATTATAAGCATATAACATTTATTTCATTTTGATATGATTAGCATCAAGGATGTTCAACAATTGAAAAAAATCTCAGATTTCTAATTGTGAATTTTTTCAACCAAAATCATCATATTTTATGGCTAAGAATGTACTTAGCTAGCCATGAGATGAAGCATTTTTAAACCACCCTCTGAACCAAGCAAGGTGGAAAATGAAACATGAAGGGCAGATAAATATAATTAAGCTAAATATAATTAGTTTTATTAATATACCTATTCTTAGATTTAAAAGATACATATTAAGATGTTTTGTTTAATTAGATGAAGGAAAACCAAGTATTTCATAGCTATCTCAGGAAGGAAAACAATTAAATAAACAAGTATATTATCTCATAGTTATTTTAGCTATCTTACATATTATAACTGGTATGTCCCAGTGATTTCAAGATTAATCAAAATATTTTTACACCATTCTAAAAGCATATCATTTCTCCCTCATCTCCCTCCCTCCCTGTGTCCCTTTCTTTCTCTGTCCTTGCCTCCCTTTCTTTGCTTTTCTTCCTTCATTTCCATCTTGCCTTTTTTCCACCCATTATCTATTTCTCCATCTTTCCTTTCCTCCCTCTGTATATCCCTTACTCTTTTTCCTCATTGCTACTTTCCCTCCCTGCCTTTTTTCATTTCTTTCCAAAATTTAATATTTTTATTGATGTGCAAAGTCTTGAATTTTGTGCACTCGATTTTTTCTTATTTTTATCAAATGACTAACTCAGTGTCCAAATACCAAGGTTTGTAGTGAACTTGTCATTCCCAAAAGGATATTATATCTCTAAGCACTGGTTCCACATTGGGAAAAGCCTATCTCTTAAAGCTGAATTCTTTATCTGATGGAATCCTTTTTTTTCCCCTTGTATAATTTAGAAGGTAAATATCCAGCTACTTTATTCATCTCCCTAAATGCAGATATGCACACACACACACACCTCCTTCAAAATTGGAAGGAAGAAGAAACAATGTTTACTGATACTAGACAAAGACAAAAATCTATTAAGTACAGTTGTTAAGTACTATAAAGCCTAGAATAAAAGGACTGAAATGAACTTATTGTACCACTTTTGATTTTAAGTATGTAGGGATTTTCTATACATCAACTGATTTATTTCAAAAGGCAAACCCATTGATATTATTGTAGTAGTAACTCCGGATTACCTGGCCAGACCATTGGAAAATCAGGACATAACATTTTAGAGACTTAATTCACCAGTGTGGAATGACCATATATGCTATCTATCCTTAAGCCCCCTAGAGAGAGTTTGGAGAAATTCTTTTTAGAATGGAAAACATGTAACATGCATCAGTGTATCATTTTGTACACTGTGGCTATCCTTTTTACACCTACTCAGAGTAAAGCAAATTGGTATGATGAAAGGGATGTTTTGAAGATGATAAGCCATTGTAAAATCTGTAGAACAACCTAGTTGACTCCCTTCTTCCTTTCCTCTCAAACGGTTTAATTTATTACTAGGAACTTACATGAACTGACCTATAAAAACTTCAAAAACTAAAATTAAAAAATGGTGATGTATTAACATATTGTTTCTCAACTGCAAGCCCACAATTTCTCTCTTCTGCTTTGTGAATATAGGCTAATATGGAATTGGCAAGACAGTTTTTTTCTTTGCCACTTAGTCGACTCACTGTTAGCTTCCACCAGTAGCAGGCAGTGGAGGAATAGTGATATCAAGAGTGTAGAGGAGGATAGAGTGCCTAGGTGGCTCAGGGTTAAAGCCTCTGCCTTTGGCTCAGGTCATGATCCCAAGATCCTGGGATCAAGCCCCATATCGGGCTTTCTGCTCGCAGGGAGTCTGCTTCCTCCTCTCTCTCTCTCTGCCTGCCCCTCTGCCTACTTGTGATCTTTGTCTGTCAAATAAATAAATAAAATCTTAAAGAAAAAAAAAAAAAAGAGTGTGGAGGAGGAACAGCTACTCCTCTTCACTCTGTATCTGTTTTTACTCCCAGTTTCCTCTATGTTTTCTCTTCCATTGGTGTCACCAAAGCAATGCTTCCTCATTCTCAAGTAAAAGTTTGTCCAGAAGTAGCAGTTGACTCTAGCTTGCTGTCTTGACAATACTTGCAGAATTAGACTGAAAATATAACTTGTCAGGGACAGTTCATCTTCAGAAGTCTGATTTTCAGGCCCACGGGGACCCTTCTCCGAGGGTTAGAGACCTCAGTAGTAAGGAAGCAACATCTCCATCTCATAGGACCAAGTTCCAACTTTCTGGATTTTCTCTAAAAAACATCTAAGTTTAGATAATTCCTATCTCTTCTCTTTGTCCCCACAGCCCTAAATGAGTAGCTGTTTCTGCAGGGCTATTATTGTAATACCTTAGCATTTCATTTTTACTTTTTAATATCTTCAATAACTAGGTAACAATTTTTCATAGTAAATTTTCTCTGTATTATAATAACTGATGTGGTTACATCTTTTGACCAGACCTTGGCTAATATACCATCGAATTAAAATTGTATTCCCTCAAATTCTTGTCTTCCCCATGTCTGCTCTAATTTGGTTTTTGTCACATTAATTATCTCTAGTTGATGTACTGTATTTTTCTTCTTAGCAATATTTTTTATGTCACCTACTACTGGAATATGAGTTTCGTGGAGACAGAAATTTTTGTATGCTGTGCTCATTGCTCTGTGCATGTGAGAACATTGACAAATAGCAAATAACAAACATGTATTGTATAAAAAAATTGGTGCATATATTGTAAAAATTAATCAACACAGAAACTGTGAAGAAATAAGTAGAAAACAGCTCTCTTAAATCTCTACCTGGAAATATGCATGATTAACCTGTAGAAAAAATCTTTCTAGCCACCAATGTATATAAATAACTGATAAAAACTCAATATAGATAGAAAGCATTTAGGAAAATTGAATAAAACTATTAAGATTACTTTTATGAAATATTAATTTCATTTTAATTTAACGGAAGAAACATAAACTCAAGTGAAAATGACAATTACTGAACATGAGATAAATGTTACCATGTGGAATATTAGTTCTTAAAAGAGAGGTTGGAAATTTGCAAGCAGATTGCTTGAAGAATTTGTCCTACTGACCCTTTTATGTGCATAGTGTGATAAATTTTAAAAAATGTCTTTATAAAAAAAAATGTCTTTATAAAAAGCATATGGACTTTAGGCTTTTCCAGTTCCACCCACTCCCAGTTGCCTTAAATCCAATTATTTTATTCCTTTTATTTTCTGCCTGTATCTGGCACCATTTGCATTTATGACCCCTGTTTGAAGATCTCTATAGAGGCGCCTGGGTGGCTCAGTGGGTTAAGCCTCTGTCTTCGGCTCAGGTCATGATCTCAGGGTCCTGGGATCGAGCCCCGCATTGGGCTCTCTGCTTGGCGGGGAGCCTGCTTCCCCCTCTCGCTCTCTGCCTGCCTCTCTGCCTACTTGTGATCTCTCTCTGTCAAATAAATAAATAAAATCTTTAAAAAAATTAATGAAGCATGATTTCATGGACACATGCAGTAGTTGAGTCTTTACCATTTGATAAATGTTTCAGGAACAGAATTGAACACGTGTAGTTCTTTAAAAATTAAATCTATGAAACCTGTCTCTATAATATCAATACAATAAAGCACCTGATTTGCCATGTGACTCAGGAAAGTGATTCACTTTCTCAAATTTCTTTATCAGAAACATGTCTTTATTTTGGGTTACAATATAAAAGTAAAATGTATTTAAGAAAACTTCATTTTAAATTAGTTCCCATGATGCCAATATGGCTAGTATAACTCTTTATACAAGTCTGTCCTTAAGTTCAGTGGTAACTGATTGAATTTTAACTGTATGTTAGTCCCTATACTTGGAACTAGAAATGAAAAGTAGTACATGAATATGTCTTGGTCCACTAAGAAATTAATGAAATTTATGTTTTGAGATCTTTGATATTTACAAAGTAATCTAAAATAGACATAGAGTCTAAGACTCCCTTGGCAAGGTCATATTATAATTCTTCCCTCTAATATAGCATGAATGGAATAAGCAATCCAAGATTATCTCCACACCTCCAGAAAGAAATAAAGAAGGAAGGAATGAAGGAAGGAAGGGAGGAAGAATGGATGGAAGGAAGAAAGGAAGAAAAGAAAGAGAGGAAGAAAGAAAGGGAGGAAGAAAGGAAGGGAGGAAGGAAGGAAGAAGCCTACAGCAAGGACTTTGTGAAAACTAGAATGTCTGCCATCAATCTGTCTGCTTATCTATCTATCTATCTACTATCTATCTATCATCTATCATCTATATTTCTGTTGAGAGAGACAGATGAGATAGCAATCATGAAACACTAACTAGGGAGAACTCTAGTTATCCAGTCACTATATCAAAATGTTTTCAAGTTGGATATCAAGGTGGATCTTCAATTTATAATACAAGAAAAACTGAGAGAAAAAGAGGGGGGGGGCATTCAGACATCCTTTATCTCATCCTTCAGTCACTGGCACATGCTTGGAGAGGTTTGGTTTAGATTGTCAATAGCCTCCTTCTTTATTTTCTCCATGGCATGGAGGAATCTTTCATAGAGCAGTTTAGAGGTTTCAGAAGAGGGCTCAGTCTAGGGCCAGTAACCTACCATCACAGTAGAGATAAGGGGAAAATACAACCTGATTTGAAAATACAACCTTGATTTTATTTGTTTTAAATTTTAAAAAGTTTCCTAATTCAAATGTTGTAACTCCATGGTTACTATTCCTAAATTGGAAGGACCTCAGACATTAAGATATTTATATGTGCTATTTTCATTTAAAAGCAGTCTGAAACTTTGAGGGCGAGGATACAGAATCAAGTTAACCACTAACCATTTGATGATTCCGGGGAAATAAAAGTGCCAATGTTTACAGAATACCTATTCGAAGCTGATTGTTGAGCTAGGTTCTTTGCATATATTTTGCTTCATTTACTGACTACAACAACTCTGTGAGGCATGTTATTCTTATCTCAAATTTACAGCTGAAGAAACAAAAATGCAAAGAGTTTAATTTTCCCCAGGTACACATCACATAATAAAGGTGGGACTAAACTAAGTTCAGTCTAGAAGCCCGGTCTGTGAATGTTCCATTCTTATTTGCCCAGGTGTAAAATTAGGAAAAATATCTCTTAGGTTTATTCAGCTTTGAAATGTTAATTCCAATTTAAATGATATCTCAAATAGGCATTAGTAAAATTTCTTATATTTTTCTCCTATTCTTAGCAAGTTTATTTGTTCATATCTTCAAGTACAGACCTAGGAGAGTAGATCATGAATTAGACTAGAAAAGGACACACATTTCTTATACATTCTCCTCCAGATTCCTGGCCATGTTTTCACATTGCAAGGAGCAAGGAAATGGGACAATAGATATAGCTTTAACATTGTTGGTTTCTATAATCTCTTTTAACTGAAGGATCCTATTCTATTAACAGTCTTAAATATTCATGTAACTGCTTGGAGTGCTAGGCAACAAAGGAAGTCTTCAATAGCTAGAGATGTAATCCCGACATTTCTTCATTATTTACTTTTTCTGTATTTTCACCCATGTATATATGTGTCTGATTTTCCTACCTACAAAAAAACCTGGAAGACTCATAAGAAAACTCTTGTCTTCTGTCTCTTTCCCACACTTATTTCCTGCTTCTCATTGCCTCTTAACCAGAAGTTATTTGTGGCATCAGAGAAATCTCATGTAGAGTGCCTATCAGTATATTATTATCATTATTAAAATTTAGTATTGTCTCCAGAGTTCATGGCACTAGAAAATATTGAAGAAAACACAGACACACACACACACACAGACACACATATGTGCCAGTTTAATCTTAGGAGGTTTTTGTTTACTAGGTTCCTGATACACAATTACAATGAAAAAAGATGTTAAAATGAGTGAACACTGCTGATTTCAATCTGCCTCAACAGCAACCATTTGTTAAGGTAAAATACACACCGATGCTCCCAGTAGTGCGAATCCTTACCTAATGCCTGTGACAACAGAAGGGAAATCTAAATTCAGAAAGTAATGTCGAGTGGGAAACAGTAAATGTCTTTTGAATAGATCAACATTTATTTCTGTAGCCTCCTGGCCTCAGAATAGATGTGTAATATGCTGTGGTACTATTTCTATGTAAAACACGACATTGGAAAAACTTCACTAATTTAGAATTCAAATGGCCACGATTTAGGACTAAGAAAAAATTTTCTAGGTATTTAAAATTTTCTTGTGTTCTTTTTGTGTCTCCTAGTATGTACATCATACTGGAATTGCTCCATAAGGACATGCCGGATGAGAAATGCACAGTTCTTTCAAAGTCCACATTATCCTCTGAAAAAAAATTGATCACTATTTTGTCCATTTCATTCTTTGGATGCTTTTGGTAACCCGATATTGCTGTTAATATTTTTCTTCCTTGTTTCTGTAATACTAGAAAGTTTTAGTTCTCTTCTGACCACTCCTAAATTTCCTTTTGTGGGAATGCTTTCTTGCTTCCTAGCTGATAGATATAGGCATTACCCATTCTTTTATGCATTGCCTTTTTCTTATTAATATTACCTTGGAAGTATTTTTATCTCTATAACTACCTGTAAGAATACAGACCTCCAATTTGTGGCATTACCACTGGCTTACTTTCTGAGTTCCAACATTTCCAAGTAATAGATATTTCTCATCTTATGATAAAATTGATATTCTACTTATTACCTATATTTATTGACTTTTCTCAAAATTTTCTTCATCAAGTTACATGCATAATAATTCCAGAGGTAGCTTGAGCTCCAGAATTGTTTGAATTGGCTATACAATGATGTCTACATCTCTGCTCAACATACCATGGTATTCGTTTTCTCATTAGACTGGTACTGAGAAAGCTCCAATAACTTTCTATGATTTTTTTTATTAGAAAAATGCAATCTTATTCAAAACCAGTCCTGAATCCATCTTACCAGTAGATTCTCCTTCACTTTTATCTGGCCATAACTGAGATTAATTCCTTTTCTAATCCATTAACTAGAAATCATGATTGGTTTGACTAATCACCTGGGGTTCAATGGATGTTGGGAAGACAGTAAAAACATCTACCACTATATTATCTCATTTCCATCTCCACATGCCCAAATTCCAGTAACCTTTCAAAGTATGTGTCTTCTATGAAACTACGAAACTTTACATGGCTTCTACTAATGAAGACTCCTCTCCCTTTTTTTTTTTTTTTTTTTTTTAGTTTTAAACATCTCTATAACTCATACAGTGTACTGACTTGTAGGTCAACATTTCTACATGTCTTCTCTAACTTCCATACTCCCTTTCAGAATGCATGAAAGCCAGCTTCACATTGAGCATTGGCATGAAGTCCACTGGCTTCATAGGCTTCCATACCAGCTTCATACCAGCCTTCCATCCAGCCCGATGTTTATCTAATATTTTTGTCTAATATCTCTAAGTCCCAATTGTGTTTACCATAGACCATCTCTAGTGCAGTTACACCTGAAAATAGCTACAGCTTCATTCTTATCATTATCATCATTTGATTGACTGACCTTTCGCACCACAGGCAGGTTTGTGCCTACGCAGATAATTTGAGAGACAGATCATAAGAACAAAGCTCAAATAAATGCATCATTTTGAAATATAAAACTTAAATTGGTAATATACAGATATCTGTACTTTACTAGGAATATATAGGAGAGAAAGAAAAGACAATAAAGTATTTAAAAAGCATGAAACATCAATAAATATTTACTTATTTCATGAATTACTTAGTCCATATTGGCAGAGATATAAGATAGGATACATGTATATTATCTGGGATTAATTATCTTTCTTGGGATGTTTCCAACTTCTAGAGGTGGGTAACTAACACCTTTACAGAAAAGCATTTTACCCACTTTTCATTTCTTAATACTTTTTTTCTAAAAAATTCTAGGTCATCTGGGTAACAATTAATTTATTTCATATATGAAGGAAAATTAGAAATAAAGAGTGGTAAAGCTATATGATTGTACATACCAAGTTGTCTGACTTTGTTATAGAACAGAAAGCAGTATTTTCACATGCCAGTTAGATAAAGTTCACATTATTATAACTTCCTTCTGAAAATTTCTAAGAAACATATTCATTTGCCATATGCAGATGAAAATTAAATTTCTGTCAAAATGTCAGTTATACAGACATAAATACAAAGAGAAGCTCTCCTGTGTTTCAATCAAAATTCTTTTTGTTCTTTTCCTGGTAATGCAAGTGTCTCTGTGAAGTGTTATCTGTTCAGAAGTATAGACATCTTTTAAATTCTGAACCTCTGATGGAAACATAAGATGACAAAGGACATCCACACAGGTTTGTTGTTTCACCGATTATCACTGAACACAATAAAAACACAAGTTATTCCCTGTCTACTTATACCTTTTCTTGATACAAAATACGTTGCTTTACATATGGAAGAAAA
>RCUC01142998.1:0-22468 GCA_003697995.1 Taxidea taxus jeffersonii | reverse complement strand
ACCATCACCCTGGGGAACCAACAAACTGCAGTCTGTATCTATGAACATGTTTTGGTTTTTGCTTTTGTTTTAGATTGTACATACAAGTTAGAACATATAGTATTTGTCTTTCTCTCTCTCACTTATTTTACTTAGCATAATGACCTCAAGGTCCATACATGTTGTTACAAATAGCAAGATTATCTTCCTTTACATGGCTGAAGAGTATTTCACTGAGTATGTAAACACACACACTCACATACGTGATTATTACATTTCTTCATGTATCAGTGGACATAGGTTGTTTCTGCATTTCCATTGCATTGTTGCAATAAACATAAAGGTGCATATATATTTTCAGGTCAATCATTTTTGTTTTCTTCAGATAAACACACAGAATGGAATTTCTGGATTACATGATTGTTCTAGTTTCAATTCTTTGAGTAACTGTGTATTATTTTCCACAGTGGCTGTACCAGCCTACGTTCCTACCAGTAGTACACAAGGGCCCCCTCTTCTCCACATCCTCACCAACATTTTTTATTTCTTGTCTTTCTGATAACAGCTTCATTTATTTATGTATTTATTTATTTGGGAGAGAGAGTGTGGGGGAAGGACAAAGGGAGAGAGGAACTTAAACAGACTCCATGCTGAGCACATAGCCTGACACCAGGATAGATTTCATGACCCTTAGATCACAACCTGAGCTGAAATTGGGAGTTAGATGCTCAACCCATGTGTCATCCAGGCACCTCTGATAACAGCCTTTTTAACAGGTATATGAGGTGATATTTCATTGTAGTTTGGAATTGCATTTCTCTGATTACAGATGTGGAAAACTTCATGTGTATGTTGGAAATCTGTAATCTTTGGTAAAATATTTATAGAGATCCTCTGCTCAGTCTTTAATTGGATTTTTTTTTTTTTACTATTGAGTTATATGGGTTTTTCACATATTTTGGATGTCAACTTTTTATCAGCTATATCAATTGCAAGTATTTTCTCCTATTCAATACTTTTTTCTTTTTATTGTTTTATCTGTTGTCCAGATGGGTTTTTTATTTGTTTGGTTGGTTGGTTGGTTTTTTTTTTTAGTTTTTTGCAGTCCCACTGGTTTATTTTTGCTCTTGTTGCCTTTGATTTTGGTGTCAAATTCAGAAAATCACCATGAAGACCAATGTCAAGGAGTTTATCACCAATGTTTACTTCTAGGAGTTTTAGAGTTTCAGGTTTTACATTCAAGCCATGAATCCATTTGAGGTTAACTTTTATGTATGGTGTTCTATAATGATCCAGCTTTATTCTTTTGCATGTGGCTGTTCAGCTTTCCCAACACTATTTATTGAAGAGACTGTCTTTCTCCCAGTATATATTCTTGCCTACTTTGTTATACAATTAATCAATAAGATATGAATAGCTTTTGGGGGGGGGGCTCTCTATTTTATTCCACTGAACTGTGTGTCTGCTTTCCTACAAGTACCTACAAGTACCGCTTAACAGGGAGCATGATACCTTTAGCTTTGTTCTTCTTTCCCAAGATTTCTTTGGTTATTCCAGGTCTTTTATGCTTCCATATACATTTTAAGATTGTTCTACTTCTGTGAAAAATGCCATTGAAATTTTGATAGGGAGTGCATTAAATATGTAGATTATTTTGGGTAGTATGGATATTTTGACAATGTTCTTCAAATTTATGAGAATAGAAAATCTTTTTACTTGAGTCTTTTTCAATTTCTTTCATCAGTGTTTTTCAATGTACATCATTGGTTAAATTTTTCCTAGGTTTTGGGTGTCTCAGCCCACTGAGCATCTGCCTTCAGCTCAGGTCATGATCCCCAAATCCTGGGATTGAGCCCCACATTGGGCACCCTACTCAGTGTGGAGTCTGCTTCTCCCTCCCCCGCCATCATGCTCTCTCCCTCTCTCCCTCTCTTACTCTCTTGTTTTGCACTCTCTCAAATAAATAAATTTAATTTTTTTTTCTAGATTTCTTTTATTCATTTTGATGCAATTGAAATGGGATTATTTTCTTAATTTCTCTTCTTGATACTTTGTTATTAGTGCATAAAATATAACAGATTTTTATATGTTGATTTATATTCTCCAAAATTATGAATTTGTTCATTTATTTTAACTTTTATGGTGGAGACTTTAGGGTTTTCTATATTTCATAACATGTTACCTGTGAATATTGACAATTTTACTACTTTCTTTCCAAATAGGGTGACCTCTATTTATTTTTCTTTTTTTTTAAGGTTTTATTTATTTATTTGACAGACAGAGATCACAAGCAGGCAGAGAGACAGGCAGAGACAGAGAGAGAGAAGCAGGCTCTCTGCTGAGTAGACAGCCCAATACTGGGCTCAATTGCAGAACCCTGAGATCATGACCTGAGCTGAAGGCAGAGGCTTAACCCACTGAGCCACCCGGGAGCTCCCTTTATTTATTTTTCTTGTCTCATTGCTCTGGCTAGTACTGCCAATATATTGTTGAATAAAAGTTAAAACAGTTGGCAGGCTTGTCTTGTTCCTGATCTTCCCATTGAGTGTTATATTAGCTTTGTGCTTGTTATATATACTCTTTTATGTTGAGGTACTTTCCCGCTATACTAACTTTGTGAGTTTATAACATATATGAATGTTGAATTTTGTCCAATGCTTTACTGTATTTACTGAGAATGATTTTTATTCTTCATTTTATTTACATACCGTGTATTACATTAATTGATTCACAGTTGTTTAACCACTCTCACATCCCTGAAATAGATCCAACTTGATCATGTCATATGATCTTTTTAATATATTGTTAAATTCAGCTTGCTAATGTTTTGTTGAGAATTTTGTATCTATATTAATCAGGCATATCAGCCTGTACTTTTATTTTCTTGTGGCATTCTTGTCTAGTTTTGGTATCAGGGTAATGCTGGCCATACAAGAGGAATTTGGAAGTGATCCTTCCTCTTCTATTTTTTGAAAGAGATTGAAAAAGATTACCATTAATTCTTCTGTAACTGTTCATTAGAATTCATTAGTGAAATTGTGGGGTGGATTTTTATTGTAGGGAGGTTTATGATTACTGATTCAATAACTTTACTGGTAATTTATCTATTTGAATTTTCTATTTCTTCATGATTCGGTCGTGGTTGTATGTGTCTAGGATTTATTCATTCATTCTAGGTTTTGCAATTTTTGTTGTATACTTTATCACAGTAGTTTCTTTTGATTTTTTTGCATTTATGTTATATCAGTTGGAACATCGCCTCTTTCTTTCCTAATTTCATTTGAGTCCTCTTTTTTTTCTTATTGAGTATAGTTAAAGGTATCATTTTAAAAATATTTTCAAAGAATTAGCTTTTAGTTTTGTTGATCTTTGCTATTATTATCTTAGTCTTTATCTCATTTATTTCCACTATGCTTTTTATATTTCCTGCCTTCTACTAAGTTTGAGTTCCATACGATTTTTTCTTTTTCTTTTTTTTTTTTTTTTTTTTCGTAGTTCCTTCTGGAACTACTTTCATCTGTCTGGTAATTATTTTTAACTGGATATTGGACATTGTGTATTATACACTGTACAGACCTTTGAAGTGTATTGATTTATGTTTTAACAGGGCATTAAATTTCTCTTTAGTCAACTTTAAGATTTTCATGTTATTTTTTTTAATTTTTTAAAGAATTTATTTTAATGAACATATAACATATTGTTTCATGTGTACAGGTCTGTGATTGATCAGTCTTACATAATATCCAGTGCTAATTACAATATATAATCTCCCCAAAGTCCCTCACCTAACCACTCCATCCCTCCACCTCCTTCCACTCCAGCAACCCTCAGTTTGTTTCCCATGATTAAGAGTCTCTTATGATTTGTCTCCCTCTCTGATTTCATCTTGTTTCATTTTTTTCCCTCTCTTCCCCTATGAGCCTCTGCCTTGTTTCTTAAATTCCATATATCAATGAGATCATGTGATATTTGTGATGTTATTTTTAAAAATATTTTATTTCTTTATTTGGCAGAAAGAGAGCACAAGGCAGGGGGAGTGGCAGGCAAGGGATAGGGAGAAGAAGACTCCCCATTGAGCAGGGTTCCCAGTGTGGGGCTTGATCCCAGAACCCTGGAATCATGACCTGAACTGAAGGCAGGCACTTAACTGACTGAACCACCCAAGCACCACATAACGTTATTATTTTTTAAAGATAGTTCTGTAGAAAGCCCAAAATGTTAATCAATCTCTCTTACTTGGCAGGATGTTAACACTAAATTCTGTTTTCATTATCATGGACAGTGGCAAAGTATCTCTGCTCAGTTTTTGATCTTTCCAGATAGCATTTTTCACAGGCTGCCTTGGAATTTCTCCCCCTTTTTTTTTAGTCGGGGAAGGGGTGGAGGAAAAAAGAGAGAGAGAATCTTAAACAGGTTCCATGAACAGCACAGAGCCTTGCACAGGGCTTGATCTCACAAACCTGAGATCATAACTTGAGCTAAAATCAAGAGGTAGATGCTTATGAAGCTCAGTGATCTGCAAAGAATTTGATTTGCAGCTTATATGCAGATGTTGGGACTCTCCAAGCTATATACCTCTCCTTTCACTTCTTCCTCCTCTCTTAAAGTGTAGTAAATTAATCAGAGTAATAATGAAAATAAACCTCAGCATACTAAAAATTGTAAAAAGTAAATAATTTATATGTGTACTAGGATTCTCCAGGGAAACAAAATCAAAATGTTTGTGTGTGTATATGTATTTGTGTGTATGTGTATATACAATGTGTGTATATGTGTATACATGTATACAGGTGCATATATGTATACATATATGTGTATATATCTACATGGCAAAACCTACAGTTTTGAGGTGATAGGACAGGAATCCAGGAGAGTCAATGGTGTAGCTCCAGTCTGAGACTGAATGAGAATCAGGAGGGAAAATGATATACTTCCATTCTGAAGATCAGTAGGCTAAAGGCCCAGGAAGAGCTGATGCTTGAACCCAAAAGCAAGAAAAAGTCAATGTCTCAGATGAAAGAGTCAGGTAAAAAGAATTATTTCTTATATTAAATAGTCAGTCTTTTTTTTTCCTTTTATTTTTAATTAAGTATAGCTCACATACAATGTTATATTCGTTTCAGGCATACAACACAGTGAAAAATATGTTAAGCAACACTTACCAAGATAAGTATACTCACCATACAAAATTGTTACAATATTATTGACTGCTTTCCTATGTTGTACTTTTCATCCCTGTGACTTATTTGTTTTATAACTGGAAGTTCATGCCTGTCAGTCCCCTTCACTGATTTCACCCATCTCACTATCCCCTTCCCTCTGGCAACCACCAGTTTGTTTTCTGTATTTATTAGTCTGTGTTTTTGGTTTCTTTGTTCATTCTTTTGTTTTTTAGATTACACATAGAAGTGAAATCATACAGAATTTCCTACTTTCAACTGACATTTCACTTATCATATACCCACTAAGTTAATCCATTTTGTCATAAATGGTAAGATTTAATGCTTTATATGGCTGAGTAATATTCTATTGTGTTTCACACCCCAACTTCTTTATCCCTTCACCTAGCAATGAACACATAGGTTGCTACCATATCTCTGTTATAGTGATACAATGAACATGTGCATTTTTCTTTTCAAATTACTGTTTTGTTTTCTTTGGGTAAATACCCAGTAGTGGAATTACTGGGATACATGGCATTTCCATTTTTAGTTTTTAAAGGAATTTCCGTATTGTTTTCAATAGTGGCTGCACCAATTTGTATTTGCACCAATAGTGCACAAGTATTCTATTTTCTCCACATCCTCACCAACACTTTTTACTCTATTCTTTTTTTTTTTTTTTTTGTACTACCACTTTGATTGGTATAAGGTGGTATCTCACTGTGGTTGTGATTTGCATTTTCTTGATAATCAGTGGTATTGGATATCTGTCGGCCACATATATGCTTCCTTTGGGGAAAAATGTCTATTTAGGCCCTCTATCCATATTTTGATCAGATTGTGTAGGCTTTTTGTTTGTTTGATGTTGAGTTTTAGAAATTTATATATTTTGGATTGCCCAAAATATTATTTGTAAATATCTTCTCCCATTCAATAAGTTGTCTTTTCATTTTGTTGATGATTTCCTTCACTGTGCAAAACCTTTTTAAATTGATGTAGTCCCAGTTGGTTATTTTTTTTTTTTTTTTTGCTTTTGTTTCCATTCCATGAGAAAACATATCCTGAAATACTGTGCTGACACTGATGTCTGAGTGTTTACTGCCTGTTTCTTTTAGGAGTTTTATGGTTTCAGGTTTCACATATAAGTTTAATGCATTTTTAGTTAATTTTTGTACATGGTGTAAGAAAGCAGTTCAGTTTTTCCAACACCATTTATTGAAGAGATTGTGTTTTCCCCACTGTATATTCTTGTCTCCTTTATCATAGATTAATTACCATATAAGTATGGGCTTATTTCTGGGCTCTCTCTTCTGTTCTATTGATCTATTTCTATTTTTGTGACAGTACCATACCATTTTTATTACAACAGACCTGTGGTTTATCTTGAAAACTAGGATTATAATACCTCCAGCTTTGTTTTTCTTAATCAGATTGTTTAGATATTCAGGATATTTTCTGGTTTCATACAGATTTTAGGATAATTTTTTTCTGGTTCTCTTGATGTTTGGATAGAGATTGTGTTGAATGTATAGATTACTTTGGGTAATATGGACACTTTCAACAATATTCATCAAATCCATGAGCATGCTATATCTTTCCATTTGTTTATATCATCTTCATTGATGAAAGAAACTGTCGTATATTTCAGGGTACTGTACTTTTACTTCCTTGGTAAATCTTATTTGTAGTTGTTTTATCACTTTGGGTGCAATTGTAAATGGAATTGTTTTCTTAATTTTTCCTCCTGCCAATTCATTATTACTATATAGAAATGAAACAGATTTCTGTATATCAAATTTTATCCTGCAACTTGACTAAATTCATTATCACTTCTAGTAGTTTTTTGATGGAGTTTTTAGGGTTTCCTACGTATAGTATCATGTTTTCTGCAATAAATGACAGTTTTATTTCTTCCTTACTTCTTTGGATACATTTTATTCCTTCCTTTTGTCTGATTACTGTACCTAGGACTTACAGTATTATGTTAAAAAATAGTGTGAAAGGGGACATTCATGGCTTGTCCTGACCTCAGAGTAAATGTTCTCTGATCTTCCCCATTGAGTATATTAGCTGTGGGTTTTTGTAAATGGCCTTTATTATGTTAAGGTATATTCCCTCTAATCTTTAAGGGTTTTTATCATGAATTGATATTGTATTTTATCAAATGCTTTGTCTGCATTTATTGGAGTGGTCAAATGGCTTTTATCCCTTTTATTGATGTAATGTATCATATTAATTTTTTTTGCAAATACTGAGCCACACTTGCATCCTAGGAATAAATCCTGCTTGATTGTGGGAATCTTTTTTAATGTATCATTAGGTTTAATTCGCTAATACTTTGTTAGGGATTTTTGCATCTATGTTAACAGAGATACTGGTCTGTAGTTCTCATCTCTTGTGGTGTCATTATCTGAATTTGGTGTCAGGATGCTGCTAGCTTCAGAGAAGCAATTGGGAAATCTTCCTTCTTCTTCTATTTTTGTAATAGTTTGAGAAGGATAGGTATTAACACTTTTTTAAATATCTGGTAGAATTTTCCTGTGAAGCTGTCCACCCTGGACTTTTGTTTGTTGGGAATTGATTACTAGTTCAATTTCATTGCTAGTAATCAGTCTGTTTAAATTTTCTTTGTTCCTGATTCAATTTGGAGAGGTTATATATTTCTAGGAATTGATTCATTTCTATTATATTGTCCTAATTTGTTAGCATATCAATTTCCACAACATTCCCTTAATATCTTTTGTATTTCTGTGGTTGCCGTGGCTGTTTTTCCTCCCATTTCCAATTTTTTTTTTTTTTTTTTTTAGTCCCTTCTCTCCCTTTCTCTCTTTTAATGACTCTTACTTGAGGTTTATCAATTTTTTTTATCTTTTCAAAGAACCAGCTCCTGGTTTGATTTTTGTTTTTTAAGTTTCTATTTTGTTTATTTCTCCTCTAATTTTTATTATTTCCTTCATTTTACTAGTTTTGGGTTTCCTTATAATTTTCCTAGTTCCTTTCTACTTAAAAGCATGTGGTTTATTTGAGATTTTCCTTCTTTAGGTATGTCTATATTGCTATACACTTCCCTCTTAGGATACATTTTGCTGTATCCCCCAAATTTTGGGCCATTTTGTTTTCATTTTCATTTGTCTTCATGAGGTTTTTTTTTTTTTTAATTTGTCTTTGATCTCTTGGTTGACTCATTTGTTGTTTAATAGCATGTTATTTAACCTTCCATGTCATTGTGTGCTTTGAGATTTTTTTCCTGTGGTTGATTTCTAGTTTTATAGTACTGTGGTTAGAAAAGATGCATGGTATTACTTCAGTCTTTTTTTTTTTTTTTTGGGACTTGTGACCTAACCTGTGATCCATTCTAGAGAATGTTTCATGCCACTTGAAAAAAATGTGTATTCTGCTGTTTTAGGATGGAATGTTCTGTTGGATCCATCTGGTCTTATGTGTCATCCAAAGCCACTATTTCCTTGTTTCCTTGTTTTAAAGTTTATTTGTCAAATATAAGTATTATTATTTTAGTGTTATTTTCAATTCTATTTTTGTAATAAATGTTTCTCTATCTTTTCAATCTGTATGTGCCTTAGGATGAAATGAGTCTCTTGTAGGCAGCATATAGATGGGTTTTTATTTATTTATTTATTTACTTACTTACTTACTTACTTACTTATTTATCTACCATCTGTCTCTTTGTATCTTGGTTGGAGTATGTAGTCTACTTACATTCAAAGTAATAATCATATGGTTTCCCTCACATGAGGAATTTAAGAAACAAAACAGAGGATCATAGGGGAAGAGATAAAAAAATAATACAAGATAAAATCAAAGAGGAAGACACATCATAAGAGACTCTTAATCATAGGAAATAAACTGAGGATTGCTTCTGTGGAGATGGGGTAACAGGCAACGGACATTAAGGAGGGCATGTGATGTAATGAGCACTGGGTATTATATGAGACTGATGAATTCTACCTCTGAAACTAATAATACATTATATGTTAGTTGAATTTAAATTTAAAAAATCAACTGAACTTAACTCTACCTCTGAAACTAGTAATACATTATATGTTAATTAATTGAACTCTACCTCTGAAACTAATAATAAGTTATATGTTAATTAATTGAATTTATATTAAAAAATCAAACAAAAAATTAAAAACAGTTTAAAGAACAGCTAAAAATTCAATTGTTCATTAAGCACTTTAGGAACCCAGGTTTGCTATGTAAATAGATATGTTTTCGAAGCTACCAATAAAACCATCCTGAATAGACAAATGTGTAAATCGTTACAGTAATTATACTTCTAAATATTACAATTAATTGAAATTGAATTTTTCTGCCCATATATTTATAATGTGCTTTCAGCAACACTTTGAGGTTTCAATAGAGCAAACATCCATGAAATATATATTAGAAAGAACTATGTTTTAGAAAATAGTCACCAATGGTTATTAGTTGCTCTGGAAAAAGAAATCAATAAGTAGAAGAATGTTTTATCATTCAACAGAATTATCATTAGTGTAGAAGTTGTGCGGCTTTATGGGGAGAATAAAATGAGTATATTTTTAAATTTTTTTTAATTTTATCTTTTTTATTTATTTGTCAGAGAGAGACCACATGCACACAAGTAGCGAGAGTGACAGGCCGAGAGAGAAGCATACTCCCTGCTAGCAAAAAGCCTGATGCTGTACTCAATCCCAGCACATGACCTGAGCCAAAGGCAGACACTTAACCAACAGAGGCACCCAGGTGTCGCTACAATGAACACCTTTAAAAAAAAATTTTTTTAAATAAATTGAGGGGCGCCTGGGTGGCTCAGTGGGTTGAAGCCTCTGCCTTTGGCTCAGGTCATGGTCTCAGGGTTCTGAGGTCAAGCACTGCATCAGGCTCTCTGCTCAGTGGGGAACCTGCTTCCTCTTCTCTCTCTGCCTGCTTCACTGACTACTTGTAATCTCTGTGTATCAAATAAATAAAATCTTTAAAAATTAATTAAATTATCTATACAAAAAATACTGAGGATAAAAAAGTAATTATTGATATGTTTGTATTTATTGCCATTTTGTTTGTTTTGTTTTTGTAGTTCTCATCTGTTCCTTTCTTCTCTTGCTCTCTTTTCTCATGATTACTTAGCTTTCTTTAGTGAAATACTCGGATTCTCACTATTTTTTGTGTTTCTATTACTGTTTTTGATTTATTGTTATCATTCAGTTTATATATAACATCTTCTGCATTCAGCCATCTATAGTAAGCTAATGTTTGCTTAATTTTGAACTAATTCTTATTCCCCTGCCTCTAGATTTCAGACATTTGGTATCATATTTTATAGCCTTTTTAAAAAAAATTTCTTTTCAGTGTTCCAGAATTCATTGTTTATGCACCACGCCCAGTGCTCCATGCAATAGGTGACCTCCATAATACCCACCACCAGTCTCACCCAACTTCCCACCCCTCTCCCCTCCAAAACCCTCAGTTTGTTTAAGAGTCCACAGTCTCTCATGGTTTGTCTCCCCCTCCAATTTCCCCCAACTTACTTCTCCTCTCCATCTCCCCATGTCCTCCATGTTATTCCTTATGCTCCACAAATAAGTGAAACCATATGATAATTGACTCTTTCTGCTTGACTTGTTTCACTCAGCATAATCTCTTCTAGTCCTGTCCATGTTGATACAAAAGTTGGGTATTCATCCTTTCTAATGGGGGCATAATACTCCATTGTATACATGGACCATATCTTCTTTATCCATTCATCTCTTGAAGGAATTCTTGGCTCTTTCCACAGTTTGGCAACTGTGGCCATTGTTGCTGTGAACATTGGGGTACAGATGGCCCTTCTTTTCACTACATCTGTATCTTTGGGGTAAATACCCAGTAGTGCAATTGCAGGGTCATAGGATAACTCTATTTTTAATTTCTTAAGGAATCCCCATTTGTTTTTTCTGTTTTCCAAAGTGGCTACACCAACTTGCATTCCCACCAACAGTATAAGAGGTTTCCCCTTTCTCCACATCCTCTCAACACATGTTGTTTACTATTGTTGATTTTGGCCATTCTAACTGGTGTAAGGTAGTATCTCAATGTGGTTTTGATTTAAATCTCCCTGATGGCTAGTGATGATGCACATTTTTTCATGTGTCTGTTAGCCATTTATATGTCTTCTTGAGAAAAGTGTCTGTTCATGTCTTCTGCCCACTTTTTGACATGACTATCTGTTTTGCCTGTGTTGAATTTGAGGAGTTCTTTATAGATCTTGGATATCAGCCCTTTGTCTGAGGTATCATTTGCAAATATCTCCCATTCTGTGGGTTGCCTCTTTGTTTTGTTGACTGTCTCCTTGGCTGCGCAGAAGCTTTTGATCTTGATGATGTCCCCAAAGTTCATTTTCACTTTTGTTTCCTTTGCCTTTGGAGACATATCTTGAAAAAAGTTGCTGTGGCTGATACGGAATAGTTACTGCCTATGTTCTCCTCTAGGATTTTGATAGATTCCTGCCTCACATCGAGGTCTTTTATCCATTTTGAGTTTATCTTTGTGTATGGTATAAGAGAATGGTTGAGTTTTAGTCTTCTACACCTAGCTGTCCAATTTTCCCAGCACCATTTATTGAAGAGACTGTCTTTTTTCCGCTGGGTATTTTTTCCTGCTTTGTCAAAGATTATTTGACCATAGAGTTGAGGGTCCATATATGGGATCTCTCCTTTGTTCCACTGGTCTATTTGTCTGTTTTTATGCTGGTATCTTGCTGTCTTGGTGATCACAGCTTTGTAGTCAAGCTTGAAATCAGGAAACGTGATGTCCTGGTTTTGTTTTTCTTTTTCAACATTTCCTTAGCAATTCGGGGTCTCTTCTGGTTCCATACAAATTTTAGGATTGTTTGCTCCAGCTCTTTGAAAAATGCTGGTGGAATTTTGATCAGAATGGCATTGAAAGTACAGATTGCTTTTACAGCCTGTTATCTTATATTTTTCTTGACTGATTTTTACAGATATATCTCTTTTTTTGTTTTTGTGCTTCCCCCCTCTTATTTGTGGTTTTCATTTTCTTTTTTTAAGATTTGTTTATTTATTTTAAGTGGGAGGGACAGAAGAAGAATGAGGGAGATAATCTTAAAGAGGCTCCATACCTAGCACTGAACCTGACATGGGGCTCCATCTCACATCCTTGAGATCATGACCTGAGCCGAAATCAAGAGTCAGACATTTATTTAACTGACTGAGCCACCCAGATGCCCAGTTTGTTTTTTGTTTTTTTTTGTTTTTTTGTTTTTTCCCCACTCAAAGTCCCTCTTAACATTTACCGTGGGGCTGGTTTGTGGTAATGAATTCTTTTAACTTTTTAATTTTGTTTGAGAAAACGCTTCATTTCTCCTTCTATTCTGAATGATAACCATGCTGAATAGAGTATTCTTGCTTCAGATTTTTCCCTTTCAGCACTTTGAATATGTCATGGCACTCCCTATTAGCCTGCTAGTATCTGCTGAAAAATGAGCTGATAGCCTTATGGGGTTTCTTTTGTGTATAACTGTGTTATTTTCTCCTGCAATCTGTAAAAATTCATTATCACTACATCTTACTATTTTATTTACTGTGTATGTTGATGTGGATTTCCTTGGGTTGAATTTGTTAGGGGATCTCTGTGCCTCCCGAATATGGATCTCTGTTTCCTTCCCCAGAGTTAGGAATTTTTCAACTATTATTTCTTCAAATACATTTTCTGTCCCCTTTCTTTTTTTCTTGTGGGATACATATAAATGTAAATATTACGTTTGATGGTATTACTGAGTTCTCTAAGCCTATTCTCATTATGTGGTATTTGTTTGTCTCACCTGTTCAGCTTGCTTTCCATTGCTCTATCCTATAGATCACTGATATATTACTTCGCTTCCTGTATTCTACTATTTATTCCATCTTCCTGTATTCTACTATCTATTCCATCTATTGTACTTTTAATATCCTTTATTGAGTTTTCACTGATTTTCTCCACACTTTTCTGAAGTCCGGTGGTATCTCTTTGATCATTACTTTAAATTCTCTATCAGGCATATCATTTATTTCTTTTTTGCTTAAGTCTTCTACTGTGATATTTGTCTTGTTCCTTCATTTGGGGCATTTTCTTCTCTGTCTCTTCAATTTGTCTTCCTCTCTCTATCTCTTTCTTTATGTTAGGAAATTCAGCTACAATTTCTGCTCTTAACATAGTGGCTTAACAAAAAAGAAGTGCTATAGTGCTGCAGTCTTGGGCCAGATGCCCTGAAGTGTGATGGCTGCCAGGGCACAGTGATGCTGGCTGCAGGTGCAACACCTGTGTGTGTAGCAGCTAGGCATGGCACCTGATGTCTGTGCATGCAGTGGCTGGGTGTGGCATGTGATATGTAAACAAAATTTACACTGAGCCCAGGGCAATGAGGTTATGTGGCTTTGAACGGGTATTCCCTAGGAGAACTTATGGGTGGGGTACATGTGTCTGTGCAGCACTAGCTCTCATAGTTGGCAATGTGTTTATGCTAGAGGGTGGAGAGGAAATTGGCACCTGCCAGCTCCTTTTTTTCTATGAGAAGTCATGCTCTGAAATTCCTGTAAACAGATCTCTTTTCCATTTGCCCCAGACACTGTGTAAACTATTGCTTCTGTGTTGCCTCTCAGAAGGCTAATGTCTCTTCAAGTGTAGGAACCCAGCTATCACTGGCTGTACTGGCCCACACAGTGCTTAGCTGACTTTCAAAGCTCCAGGCTCCAAGTCCTGGTTATACAACCTCACAGATCTCAGCCCCTCTGGTTTTCAGACCTAGAGATTATGGGGATTTGTCTTCCTGTGTGGGCTCCCTGGTGCTAGGGACTGTTTCTTTCCCCCTCACCACACCTGCAGTTCCCCCCTCTTGTGGGCAGCTCCAGACCACCATTTCTCCCCTTCCTAAACTCACAAATGCAGCTTCTTCTCTCTGCTTTGTGGCGGAGTTTATTCTCCCAGTTTTCAGATCACTTTTCAGGTTATTTAGTTGATGTATATGATATCTAGTTGTAAACATGGGAAGGAGTAAGCTTAGGGTCCTACTCTGCCATCTTTCTAAGTTCCCCTTATTGATTTTGTTTCCTACTGCTTTTAATCTCTATTTCGCTTAATTTTGCTCTGGTCTTTACTCTTTTCTTCCTTCTACTAATCTTAAAATTTGTTCGGTCTTTTTAAAGTCCCTTTAGATTGCTTCAGAGTTTTCTTGTTTCTTGATGTAGGTCTATATCTCCATAAACACCCCTCTTAGAACTATTTGCTGCATCACAAAGATTTGAAGCATACCTTTTCCATTTTCATTGGTTTCCATGGGTTTTGAGGTTTTGTTGTTGTTGTTGTTTTCTTTTTGTTTTGTTTTGTTTTTGCTCTGATTTCTTCATGAACCATTGGTTGTTTTATACCAAGTTGTTAAGTCTCCATATGTTTTTTTCTCCATATTTCTTGAAATTAATTTTTAGTTTTATACCATTGTGTTCAGAAAAGGTGCTTGATATGATTTCAACCTTTGTAAATTTATTGAGACTTGTTTTGTAGCCTAATATGTGACCTAGTCTGGAGAATGTTTCATGTGTACTTGAGAGGATTATATCTTTGCTGCTTTTGTGTGTATTGTTCTGGACATATCTGTTAAGTCGATCTGGTCCAATGAGTAATTCAAAGCCATTGTTTCCTTATTGATTTTCTGTCTGGATGATCTATCCACTGATGTAAATGGCATGTTAAAGTTTCCTATTATTATATTACTGTGAATTTATCTCTTTGTTAGTGCTTGCTTTATATATTTATATGCTTCTATATTGAGTGCATATATATTTACAATTTTTATGTCCTCTTGTTGTGTTGGTCCTTTTATCATTATGCAATACTCTTTGTCTCTACAATTTTTGTTTTAATATCTTTTTCTGATAGGAGTATTGCTACCCCAGCTTTTTTCCACTTGAATTTGCATGGAATATCTTTTTCTATCTCTTCACACTTAGTCAATATGTGTCTTTAGTTCTGAAGTGAGTCTTCTGTAGGGATCACACAAATGGGTCTTGCTTCTTTTTTTTTAATTTAGTCGCCCATTTTTTTTTTAATTAGAGCATTTAGTCCATTTACATTTAAAGCAATTATTGATAGGTATGTATTACTGCCAGTTCCCTAATTTTTTTCTGGTTATTTTTGCAGTTGTTCTGTTTCTTTTTTTCTCTTGTTCTTTCCTTCTGATTGATGACTTTTTTAACGTTACAGTTGAATTCCTTTCGTTTTGTGTATTTATTATAGTTGCTAGGTTTCTGGTTACCTTGATTCCATCCATATCTTATGTGCATCATAGTGTATATTAAGTTTATGATCACTTATGTTAAACACATTCTAAAAGTACATTTTTACTCCTTTCACTCCACGTTTTATATATATGATGTCACATTTTACATCTTTTTATTTTGTGTATCATTTAATAATTTTCATAGACATTAACATTACTACTTTTTTCCCTTAAACTTCATGCTATCTTTAGATATGATTGACTTACTACCTGTACTGTATGTTTTCTTTTACTAGCAAATTTTTGATTTCATAATTTTCTTCTAATTATGGTCTTTACTTTTTGACTTAAAAAAGTCTCTTCAACATTTCTTGTAAGATCTGTTTAGTGCTGATAAACTCTTTTATCTGTAGTTTATCTAGGAAACTGTTTCTCTCTTCTTCAATTCTGAATGATAAACTTGCCATTAGAATATTCTTTATTATATGTTTTTCATCCATTTAGCACTTAAAATACACTATGTCAGTCCCTTTTTCCTGCAAAGTTACTGTTGAAAAATCAGCTGATAGCCTTATGTGGTTTCCCTTGTAAGTAACTTTTTCCCTTGCTACTTTTAATCATTTATCTTTGTTTTTTGTCATTTTAATTATGTTTCTTGATGTAGACCACCTTGGGTTCATTTTTGGGGGGTTCTCTGTGTATCATGAACCTAGATGTCTATTTCCTTTCTCAGTTTAGGAGAGTTTTCAATGATTATTTCTTCAAATAAGAATTTTTTAATTCAAATAAGAATTCTAACTTAAATCTTATTACAATTAATGTTGTAGAGATCCCTTAACCTATTTTTTATTCTTTTTGCTTTTCAGCTTGGTTGCTTTCCACTACCATATTTTACAGATTGCTGATCCATTTTTCTACATCCTCTAACCTGCTGTTGATTTTCTCTGGTCTGTTTTTTATTTCATTCTTCAACTGTAATGGGGTATATTTTATATTTTCTATCTCTTTGTTGAAGTTCTCAGTTTATCCACTCTTTTCTCAAGTCCTGTGAGTATCTTTATGGCAATTACTTTGAAGTCTTTACCAGGTAGGTTGTTTGTTTCCATTTCAGTTAGCGTTTTCTGGAGGTTTAATTGCTGCTTTTTAAAGAAAAAAAATATATATATTCTTTATATATATATATATATATCTGTCTTTTCATATATATATGATAATATATTTTACATATTTATGTATATATATATAAATTTATATATATTTATATATATAGACAGAGAATATATATACATATATTCTCTGCATATACACATATTCTCTGTCTTTTCTTTTACCTAAATTGCTGTATCAGTTTCTATGTATTAGGTAGGTGAGCTGTGTCTCATTGTATTGATAGTGGCCTTATAAAGTAGGTATTCTGTGGTGCCTGGTAGTATGACCTCCCCCATCTCACCAATGGCCACCAGCTATCATGGATGGAAAAAACACACTAAAAAGATGATGAGTTTTTGCTCTACCCTTACCAGTTTATTGTTCATGAGGCTATAACTTGGACAAGTTATTTAACATTTATAATCTCCTATTTTCCCTTGCACAAAAAGTGGAATAAAACAACATACTTTACAAAGTTAGTATTGAGATTTATTAAAATAATATATATAACTTCCTCTGAAGTTAAGTATCACTGATTTTCAAAGCCAGTTGTTATGGGGGCTCATCCATCTGGCAGGTTCTCAGGGCTAGGGGCGACTGGCACATAGTTTGTTCCCTCTTGCTCTTCCATGCCTGTGCGATCCCTCCATTTGTGGGTCATTGCACAGGATTTTGGTGCCTAAGTACATTTCTGCCTTTCCTACCCCCCCTTTTTTTTCTTTTTGAGAGAAAGGGAGAAAGCAAGCATAAGCAGGAGGAGTGGCAGGCAGGGAAGCAAAGAGCTCCTCCAGAGCAGGAAGTCTGATGTGGGGCTTGATACCAGGATCGTGACCTAACAGAAGGCAGCCATTTAACTGACTAGCTACCCAGCCTCCCCCCTTCCTACCTTTCCTACCTGATGTTGGTTTATCTTTAGACTATTCCTACTTGATGTTGGTTTATCTTTAGACTATTAGCTGTGGAAGATTAGTCTTTAGGTTGTTTTTAGAGTGGGTTGAAATACTTGTAGTCATTGCCTCTGTCTGAGAGAAGGTGAGCTCAGGATTCTATTATTTGGCCAGCTTTCTCTCACTCCCCGGTCTTTTTTTTTTTTTTTTTTTCTATTGAAGCTTTCAACTGATTCTTCTTTACTCACTCTACCAATTTAAATGTTAATCTCATTTAGAAACACCTTCACTTCAGAATAAGTTTGACCAAATATCTGGGCCTGTCATGCCCCAGCTAAGTTCACACATAAAATTAATCATTACAATATGTTTATGTAACATGCTAAAAAATATTGAAAATCTGAGATAATGGTTTATATTTGTAGACAAGAATGTAATGGCAGATTAAGAGTGTGGTTATAAACTGAGTTGACTTAACTCTGGGTCTATTTCCTCTCCTGTCAATCCTTTCTTGGTATTGACAATACCACTAATTCTGTAATGATTTTGTTTGGTCAGCATCCATATGATGTACTACTCCTTCAGTTACTTCTATGTTTATGGAAATGATGCCCATATTATCTGGTCTGAATAGCTTCATTTGTAGGGAGATAACTAAATTTGATAACCCCCCCATATCCTGTGTTCTTTATAATGTCTAAAGGAAGATGTAGATGTCAACTTTTATTACTATTGAGAGGTATTATTATAGAAAAACCACACTAAAAAGATGCTGAATTTTTGCTCTACCCTTACTAGTTTATTATTCATGAGGATATTACTTGGACAGGTTACTTAATATTTATAATCTCCTATTTTCCCTTGTACAAAAAGTGGAATAAAGCAACCTATTTCACAAAGTTAGCATGGGGGCTAATTAAAATAATATATATAACATTCCTAGCACAGGGCCTAGCATGTAGTCAGAGTATTGACTGTGTAAATATATTTTAACAGAAGACTCTAAGAGGGCTGTCTTTAACTATAGGTTCCTATCTATAGTTTTTTTTTTTCATTTTAACATATCTGAAAATATCAAACTCACAATAATATTAAATTGCAATTTCTGCAACTCTTCAAATAATTGTATCATAATGAAGCCAAATGAGTAAAAAAAAAATGTTTTTACTTTGTTTTTGTATTTTTAGATGCATGTAAGCTCTCACATAATGTTCTCATTCAATACCATCAATTGTTGTCAAACTCAGAAGATAATGACTAAGACTTCAGGTTATAATAATATCTCAGGGAATAGTACAGACTTTGTATGTGTTTCATATCTCTTGGTTTCTTGAACAAACAGATACTAAATCTGTCACTAGACTCAAAATCAAGTCATCAGTTTTTGGCCCTATTCCAGCATATAATGAAACAAATTCCAGACCTCTCCCAGAGTAATTTTTATTTGCAATCCAAAGACATAAGGCTGCTGTAGTTAGATGTTAATAAAAGATCTCAATGTAGTCAAGCAAAGTACAGTAGGAACAAGTCTTTAATAAGGCAAATGGGCCAGTGATCTGTCATCTGGCAACTGAAAGGAGAAACACAGAACAGAATTATAAAGCATGGTTATACTTACAGGTTACAGATAATGTTTTCATATTTTTTTCTGAGAATTTTAGGAAATCTAGTTAGAAAATATGTCATAAAAATGAAAAAAAATTGAATTCAAGAATATGGTGAAAACTGTTATCTCAATCCAATTAATTCACATTTTTTCTTTAATGAACTTGCAACTTCCATCATTTATTATTTCCATTAAAAGAGGAGTCTGAGTTGATCAGCCCAACATGTAATTTAGAATTTAAGTCTCTAAATTGAATCCTTATATTACATGGTTACTTAAGCCAGATGTATGTTGAAGTAAGGAATAGCATGTAGAAGATAATAGGCATCATTATTTGAACTAATTCTCCTAGGGTAATTGTATTGGTGACCACATAGTTGAGGTAATGTTTATGGTTGGCAGTGGCCAATTAACTAAATGCAATTCTTTTCTAATTTGGAAAATTTCATTGAGGATTAAAGTTAATCTTTTTTCTGGATTAGACTATTGTACCAGTAAAATATGGATAAAATATCAAATTTTATTAAATTAAAAAATACTAATAAGAAAACCCAAATCTATGTGCATTGCTTTTGAGAATGCTTATATATTCTATATTCATAATCAGTTATGTAGGAATGCATAGCCCAAATTTTGTATCTACAAAGGCAGATTTTTTTTTAAATTTTAAAGGTAGATAAGAAAATTTTCTTGATCCCATACTAATGGGCACAAGATTACATCACTGTCATTTTCCACAATGCTTAAATATTTAAAAATGACTAAAACTGGTATTTATCCATTCCAAAAGTGTAAATCATTGTGGAAGTGGCTCACATCTTAGGGGCTCTACACAGGGATATTAAATCTAATATCAATGGAAAGAAATAAAATAAACAATTATGGAAAGCATGAACAGTATGAAGAAATTTGATGTTAAAGGGCAAATGATATTTCATAAATGGAAAACAAACATTTATGCAAAACTAAATATAATCATAATTCAATTTCTGTTTAAGATCTAGAACTCAACATATATTGGTAAACATTAACATATAAAAAATGTGTAAATGGGAATATTTTCTACAGAAGTTACATCATAGAATATGGCAGAGTAGGTTATTCAAGGAACCAGTCTCCCCCCAGTGAAACAATTACGAAGTGACAAAGACTGACAGATTTAATTTTTTTGGAATGCTAGAATATTTTCCAAAACTTTCATCAACCAAATGACTATTTAATAAATAAAAGGGCTGCTCCTTTTTAGTAAGAGTGTTGCAGCGTTCTTGCTCAACAGCCTACTGTATCCCATTCACCAGCATGGTGAGAACATGAGATGGTAGCCAGTGTTACTTGTGTAGATTGCTTGTTCTAGAGGGCTAATATAGACCTTGTTAAAATACTGTAATTGTTCATTTTGATATGTATGTATTTCCTTCAGGAACTAGAGGCTGGCTTTTGTTTTTCCTCCTCCTCCCACCCTTCTCAGATTGAAGTGGCTTTTTAAGGAGCCACATATGTTGAAACATTTAAAGATATATACTATCCATGCCCATATGAGGTAGGAGACAGCAAATAGTGAAAGTGGTAGAAAGGGCCAAAAGCCCCAGAAAAAGAAGGTAGGTGAAGAAGTCACTTGAGGAAATAAGACCTCACAGGGCTGACACATATATTGAGGTAAGAGAGAGTACAAAGCACACACATGCTCAAAAAAGACATGCAAGGACCCTGTGCTTGCACCTTTGGTGGAGTGTGGGATCCAAGAAAGGATGGGGAAAGATAGAGCTGCAGACTAATCATTAAGGAGTTCCCAGCTCATGGATAAGTTGTAAAGACCAGGTAAGTTGTACTTCTCTCCTTCTTGGCTCAAGACATTTAAGGAAATTCCTGTCAGGTCATTGCCTGACCCAGAGATAATAAATTAACAGACTTTGGGCTTTGTAAAAAGTTTTTAAAAATGGACAGAAAACTAAAGGAAAATAGAAAAACAATTTATGAACAAAAGGAAATTATCAATAAAAAATAAAAATTATAAAAAGGAACCAACTAGACACTCTGGAACTGAAAAGTACAGTAACAGATATTTTTTTAAATCAAAATTTCTACAGTAAATTTAAACACAAATAATCAAACTTGAAGGTCAGACCACTGAGCAGAAAAAAAGGAAAAAAAAAAAACCAAAAGACATGTGGGAAACATGTAAGTGTACTAGCATATGTATTATGGGAGCCCCAGAAGAAGTAAGTGGCATACACATATATTTCACTTTATATAATTTTGTTATGTGAGCATCTCAGTTAAAAAGAATATTTTGCACAGATGCTATTATCCAGAATAACTGGCCAATGGAATCTAATTTGGGGGAAAATGCAAACCAAAATTGAGGGATTTTCTATAAAATAATTTACATGTAATCTTCAAAAATACCCAGGTTGTGAAAGTCAAGGAAATATGAAGGAATTCTTCCAAACTTAAGAGACTAAAGAGACACGACAAATAAATTTAGTGTATCATTCTGGATTGGAATCTTTGCTATAAATGGCATTATTTAGACAATTGGGTATTTTCAAATACAGTCTGTGGATTAGATGAATTTAGTGTATCAGTGTTAATACCTTGATTTTGGTTGTGGTACTTTGGTTATATAACTGTGTTCTTTTAAACACATATTAAATTTTCCAGGGATGATGGGACAAAATGTCAGTGTGTGAGATACAGAGAGAAACAGTGTTGTAAAATGGTAACAAAAATGAAGTCTAGATGAACAGAATAATAGGTGTCATTTGTACTGTCCTCCCCCTACCAATATAATATATGTATTCCTGTGTTGCATCAGTCTAAATCTTTATTTTGCAAATATGCTTTTTTTTTTTTTGCAAATATGCTTGCTTTTGCAAGTTTATTGGTTTCTTGGTTATAACAGTTCTTGGTTATAACTACTACCTTGATTTTAAAAATTCAAATTTATACATCAACTCCAGGATTTGTCCCTTAACACCAATTTATCTAATTCCTTGCAGTCATAATCACTTCAAATTTAACATTAATCAACAAATGAATAGACTAGTATTTACTGAATTCCTATATGGCATGTGTAATGCCAGGTACTAGGAATATATTACTGAACTAGATGCTAGATACCTAGTGAGCTGAACTTTCATGAAGCTAACTGCTTTGTTACTTTACTTTCAAGGATTTCCATACTAATATCCATACCCTATAATTTCATCCAGAAATCTAGGAGTTATCTTACTTTTTAAACTTTATCATTCTATACATGCACTTTATCACAAAATTTTTCTAGAGGTGTATTTTAATGTGCTTTGATCCTGCTTTTTTCCAATTCCTGTGATTTTTGCCATAATTTGCCACTAATTAGAATTCTCCTTCTGGACTTTCTCAACAACCTATAAATTCTGTGACCTATAATTTTGCCTAGCTTACATGCTTTTTTTTTTTT
>RCUC01142997.1:0-23157 GCA_003697995.1 Taxidea taxus jeffersonii | reverse complement strand
AAAAAAAAAGTCTCATCAGGAGTAGAAGTAGTCTGGAAGGTTTCTTAAGCAAATGGATAAAACCCACAGAAATCTTTCACAAAACAGAAGATAAATTGAGTGGTGAATAGTCTTTTTCCAGAAGCTTCACTAACATGGCTGTCTTGGCATTGCCTCTGACTGAGAGCCTTCCAGATGGGCCTTCCCTACATGGGAAAGGAGACTGGAGTTTGTGTGGATAGGTGACTCCAGTTCCAGAACTATTTTCCTTGATAATCCTGATTTCCCCACCGTTCTTGTCTTCTTCAAACAGCTATTTGAAGCATCAGTCCATATTTTTTCTGCGATGGGTGTTAACAGCTCTTAACCTTCATGTGGTTTGAGGCATCGTCCATCTTGAGATGAGCCTTCAAGCTCTTTGTTCTAGATTCAGAGACTCCAACTCCAGGACAAACCCAACTCTCGAAAGATAATAATTAACTACCTTCTACACAACAGTGTACACACAGAGGTTATATCTGTTTCTACACATTTTCTTTTTTTTGTTGTTTCTACACATTTTCTTCCAACTATCAGCCAAACACCTCTATGATCTCAGGGAAAGGTAGAATATACTGTTTAGTTTAGATGAACTAGAATGATGTTTCTGTTCTACATCATACTAACCAAACCGACAGCCTTGTCAGCTGTGACTGAAGGGTAAGATTCTAACAGACCCTGTGACTGAAGATGGTTGTTCTTTCAGAAGAGTAAGGGCCAGTCAGTCACTTGGGCCCTTCCTATGGAAAACCAGGCTCATAGTACAGAGAAGCAGTAGGAAGACAGGGAACTAGTGAAAGAAAAAGAATCCTCTGCATAGCTGGTATTTTTTATTGTATTCTCATGCAATCTTGATGTTCACTGTTTTCTCCTTTATACAAACTTTTGATTATTTCAAGGAGGACCCTTGAACTCCTCAGTGGTAATACATGAAAAGGAGTTTTCCTGGTTTTATTTTTCATGCCATGTACTTACTGGATTTAGTATTTCTTTGTCAGAGTCGTGAATCCTCTAAACCAGGGTCTACTTGGTTTCTCTGCTGATTGCTAACCGGATTTCTAGAAAATGGCTTTGCTGGCTTAATTTAGCCAGGCTATGCTCAAATTCATGTCTTCTGTCAAGCTGTCATCAGTGGAACAATAATTTTTTGCCAATTTAAGTAAGGTTTTGCTTTAAAACTTTTAGAAACCATATGGGGAAGGATTCTAAAATTTCTCAAAATTTTACTTGGACCTAAATCACTTCTGTAGTGGCATCTCTTAAAATTCTTTCCTCAGCTTCTTCAAGATACTAAGATGGATACAAGATGATTCTTTTTGTTGTCGAACTTACATCAACAGGGAGGCATACGCAACTCTGATTCCCACAAAATGATGACATATATAAGCCATTATCGTTACAATTATTCTTAAAACAAGTATTATTAAAATGCATTTAGACATGTACATGTACATGTAGCATGTAATTATTAGCTAGTTTAAAGCTTGAAGATGTAATAGTTAAAAATAAACTTCCAGAATGTTTCAAATATGAACAGAATATTCTATATTGAGTCATATATGTATGTGTGTGTACATATATACACATACATATGTATATGCCTATATATTTGCTTTAACTGTGATTAGCATGTTCTAAACAAATATTACACCTGAAGACTTACCTTGGGGCCCAGGGTCTCCTGGTGGCCCGGGTAATCCATCCTTTCCTGGTGGACCAGGCCTTCCATGAGCCTGAGCAGCCAACATTGCCGCTGGCAGCTTGAGCTGTGATAGGAACACGGCCATCCTCTCTTTATTTATGAAAGAAAAAATAATACATCATGTAATAGAATTATTTTGACTTCAACATTTTCCAAAAATTTTTACATGAAATTCAACAAGAAAACACTACTGGGTTTTTAGTTGAAGCATATTTAATATACTAACTGGCCTGACTCCCAAGAGAGTTTTCTTACTGATTGGTCAAACAAAATGGAGTGTATAAAGTTGTCTGAATATAAATGCCGACTACCTGTGCTGATCAGAGGGTCTGAGTATTTTCAGTGCTTCAGGGATATAGCAAGTCTACTGGACAGAACACTAGCCTGGAATCTAATTAACCCTTGGCAATGATTTATGGAGAGAATTTTAGGTTTCTATTAAAAGATGGTTTTAATAATAAATTTAAGCCACTTTCCAGCAATGTTGTAAATGTGCGTGGTCATTTAAAATATGTTTCAATGATTTGGAACACTGAAAAAATAAAAAATAAAAGAAAATAAAGGAAGTAAAAGGAAAAAAATATGTTTACAAAGTCTTTGACATTCTCTTCCAAATGGAACTGGGTGAAGCCTAATTCTATTCTTGAGTGTGGGCTGGAGTTACTTTTCATTTCAAATGAATAGAAAAAAAGCAGAATTGACAGTGTGTAAATAAGGAAGCTAAGTCTTAAAAGGCACTGTGCCTTCCTGGCTGCTCTCTTTCTTGGATGCTCATTCTGGAGAAAGTAGAGTGAGGACATTTAAAAAGTCCCACAGAGAGGCCCACATGGGGATGAACTGAGGCCATTGTCAACATTTATGTGAGCGAGCTTGAAGTGGATCTTCTGGCCCCAGTCAAGCCTTCAGATGACTGAAGCCCCTTGAGATGACATCTCAACTGGAACTTCGTTGTATACTCTGAACCAGAAACACAAAATTAAGCAATCCTTCAAGTCCTTGACTCACAGGAAATGTGAGTTAATAAATGCTTGTTGTTTTAAGCTACAAAGTTTTAAGGTGTTTCCTTATGTAACAATAGATAACTCATACAGTATGTGACACTTTATATCCTTGAATAAAACTGCATTACTAATAGATTTTTTATTGAAAAAAATGGTCATTAATTCCATATTCACTACTTTCACTGTTTAATTTCTATACTGGGAAAATACTGTACTTTGTCAACAACCAAATTTTGTTTTTATTTATTTATTATTATTACTATTTAAGATTTTATTTACTTATTTTACAGAGAGAGAGAAGAGAGAGAGAGAGCACAAGCAGGGGGAGCAGCAGCAGGAGAGGGAGAAGCAGCCTCTCCACCAAGGAAGAAGCAGGGACCCCAATGTGGGATTCAATCTCAGGACCCTGGGATCAAGACCTGAGCCAAAGGCAACCACTTAACTGACTGAGCCACCCAGGTGCCCCAAATTTTGCTTGAAAAAAAATCTTATACACCCTCAGTATTATTCTTTTTTTATGGTTTGATTTCCAGTTAGTTCCATTATTTTCAGTCATGGTTTTAGTAGGGAGTATGTCTAATTTGGTCAAAGAAAAAAATTCAGCATTGGTGCCACGGAGCATGCTCTCACTGAATTCTAATTGTAGACAGAGTAAAAACAGTAAAAAGTATCTACACATTTCCGTGAACCCGAAGAAAACACTGAAACAAAGAACACACAAATTAGGAGAAGTTGACAAATTACCGAGAACATTTAGAAATGTCAATAAAAATAGCAAAATCTTTTGCAGGTGTTGAGTGATGTGACCTTTATGAATTGAATACTTCCCCCCAAAGCAATGTTGCTTTCCTAAGGAACATATCTTTGACATTTGTCCTTTTGTTCATTCACCAAACTGCCTGGAGCCTAACATTGTTTATCTGGGTCCTAAAGAAAGAACCCAGGGAAGGAAGCAAGGACTGATTAAAGGGGCTTCTATAAGGTGAGCTCAGTCATTAGGCCATGAAAGTATCATTGGTGTCATGCAACTATTAACACTTTATTTAGAGACTTATTAATAAATCAATAATGCCTTTGGATAAAAGTGAGTATATTACAGAACATCAGTGCCTCAGTAATTCATGAAATTGAAAGGATCTGGAAACTGAGGAAGTTCAAAGAAAATGGAAATATGAAAATATAAATGAGAATTTTCACTCTAAAATAAATTCCTAAATAAGACATACCATTAATTACATTAATTAAACATTATCTGTAAGCAGGGCCCTGTATTGAGCATTTTGTACTTTCTGCATGAAGTTTTTTTTTTTAAGATTTTATTTATTTATTTGACAGGCAGGGATCACAAGTAAGCAGAGAGGCAGCCTAGAGAGAGAGGAGGAAGCAGGCTCCCCGCTGAGCAGAGAGCCCGATGCGGGGCTCGATCCAGGACCCTAAGACCATGACCTGAGCTGAAGGCAGAGGCTTTAACCCACTGAGCCACCCAGGCGCCCCTGCATGAAGTGTTCTTGTTCAGGAATCCCAGAGAAAGCCTGAAAGAGATTATCATCCTGTGCTATTCTCCATGTTTTATAAGCCCCATATGCTGTAAAGATTATCTGCTGATAAATTTTATTTTATGACTAAAACCTTGTTCCATAATATAAGACATCCTTCTTGGAATTGCTTTTTTGAATAATCATTCCAAGTTTATACTTATTACTATTGACTTCTCAGTTATAAATTCTACATTGGTCATTGTCCAGTTCAATTTTTCCTCAAGATCATATTCAATACTTTACTACCCTAGGAATTAATTTTAGTGAAATCATTAGTGCAAATTAATCCAAAGCCCATTATAAATGCAATCTATCATCTATCATTGGATTCTTTATTTAAACTTGCTTGGTTTGTTTATATTTTATATATCTCACATTTAACAAACAGAACATATGCATAATTAGATTTAAAACAGAAACTAGAGCAGGGCAAATCCTTAGCATAACAAAAGATATTCACTGCAGTGTTTCTTTTTTTTTCTTTTTTTAAGATTTTATTTATTTGTCAGAGAGAGAGAGAGAGGGAGAGTACAAGCAAGGGGAGGAGCAGGCAGAGAGAGCAGGCTCCCCACTGAGCAGGGAGCCTGATGTGGGACTGGGATCATGACCTGAGCCAAAGGCAGCCGGTTAACCAACTGAACCACCCAGGTGTCCCTTTTTTTTTTCTTTTCATATATTTTCTTCAAAAAGCAAATTCAAATGATTTCATTTTTAAAACTAATTTACACCCAATTTTTCAAGGATACATCCAGTGTGTAAGAAAAAAATGATTCTTTAAAGAATTCAGCATGGGTTTTGTGCAGACAAGTCTTCCAGAAAATTTTCTTACTGAATTAAATTAGTGTTTACTTTGTAGGTAAGACCAAATGACAGCAACATTCTGGAAACTATAGTTGCCAATTAGAAAAATCAAAGGCCAAATCATAAAGACCTTGTGAAGAGTCACTCCAATTTTCTCTAGCCTCTTTACTCACTTTATTAGCTCATTTGGTTGAACTGTCAAGGCACATTTCACTTAAGCAGATATGTGTGTTTTATAGACTTCTGTAAAAAGCAAATTATCCCCTAATAAAACCCATTTTTCAATAGGCTTTCAATAAAAATTTTGTTTAAAAAATGTAGGCCCTTATGCTGTTTGAGAAAGTAAAACAAACTTCTTTTCAAATAGAATTATTAAGGGAAAAACCCTAACAAACATGGGCTATTAGGTATAGTTATCCAAGGAGCAATCAGTCTTCACTCCTTTTCTCAAATAATAAAGCAAGTAGACCAGAAGCATCACATCTACAAGATGTGAGCCTCTGGATGCAGATTGATTGACAGGGATGGGAGAAGACCAAGGAGGATCGGATGACTCATCCCCTGGGTGTTATTAAATTACAGGCCTTCGGGCAAAACTTCTTATCCACCTAGGATATGTTTGATTGTTCATACATTTGTTTCCAGTAACTAAATAGATAAAACAAGTTTGTAATCAGTATATAGTTATAGTTTTGCAAATCATTATATTGAATGTAGATATCTCTTTATTATATGAAATTATAAACTAGGTGTTTTACAAGCTAATAGGAAATTCAGTTCAAAACTCTATTATTGTTGTTTTGCATTTAAAAGAGATATATATACAACTTTTCTTTTTTTAAAATTTATTTATTTGAGAGAAAGAGCACCCAGAAGAGCAGCTGTGCAAGTGGGGGAGGGGCAGAGGGTGGGGGAGAGAATCTCCAAGCAGACTTCCCATTGAGTGCAGAGCCAAGGAAGGGCTTGATTTCACCACCCATGAGATCGGGGCCTGAGCTGAAATCAAGAGTTGGATGCTCAATCCACTAAGGCAGCCAGGGGCCCCAGTATAATTTTTATTAATTTGAGATATATCTCTTTGGTTGCCTTCAGTGTCTAAATACAAATATTCACAGTACAAATTTTTTCCTCTTTAAGGTATGAATTGAATTTATAAGTAATTTGTTTTAGGTGGTTTTTAATATTTTTAGTAAAACAGTATTCTTTTAGATAATTACTTCTAGCTATAAATTATCTGGGTTTAAGATATACTCAGAAATAGTCATTTAGCAAAAGGATAATTACTTCTTCTGAACCTTACTCTAATGCTCTATAATTTAAAATAATATGTTTTTGAGCCTCTAAATAAATTATAAAGACCTGTATTCTTTATTGCTTTTCCTCTGTTTTCAGGGAACTTTGGTCAATTAAATCGTTTTTGGCTATGCTTTCTAATGAGGCAGAAAATTGAAGAGTTCAGATAGGAACTTAAATAAACCATACACACATATTACATCTGCCAATGTAAACCCAGAGCAGCCATTTCAACAAATAAGACCAATGGCTTGCCTTCCTGAGAGAATGGGCTCATCAACATAATGCAGACATTAATATTAATGTGTTGATAAACTATATTATATGGAGAATGAAGGGGCATTTGGACCTCACTGAGCCCATGTCTAGCTTCTATTTCACAGAAAGAATTTTTTTTTCCACAGAAAGAATTTATAAATATTTTCAAACAAAGGAATTCATCATTTTCTCCTAACACCCATTCAAATGTTTAATTGCCCATTTTCTTGGTACAGCTTCAACTTTTCTTTTGTTACTCTATGATGGAAACTGAAAGCAGTCAATGAGCATTTCCCTTGGGAAATCAGTCATCTACTTGGTACTGTTGTTACCTCTTAGCCTTCAGGTTAAATAACTTTTGCTCATAGGTTTGGTAATCCGTTTTGCAAATCACTTTTTGGCTTCACTATTCCAGGGCTTTTCCATACATCTCTTAAACATGGAAACCAAAATTAGATAAGATTCTCTCCTAAGGGGCAGGAAATAGGAGGGTAATTTCCTTTCATATATTTAAATAATTACTCTCTAGTTTCATTTTTAACTGCGAGTTGCACAGTATCATTTGGTGGATTCATATTCATTTTGTGGTTCATCATAACCCAAAGGTTGTTATTGCTACATTTTATTTCTGATCTAATCCTTTGCCACCTTTGTAAGCATGCTGCTTTGAAATGTTATTGTGGGTAAGGATGGTGGATTAAACACATGCACCTGACTCCCTGTAAAGCAATAGTAAGATTTTTCTTCAAGGCATAAAAGCGTAAGAATGGGGAGGATATGAATGAAGAAAACACGTCAAAATTTTGGAAGCTGAGAACCAGATGGCTGAGTGACAGATGACTTAGCAGACTCAGGAAAACCAAATCTTTATTCTAGAAACTGACAAACAACCTGTTCTAAACCCCCAAATCCTTAAAAGGCTCAGGGATTGGCAACACATGTTACTTCTGGAAGTGTGGTCAAGGAGGGGAACTAAAATCAAAAGAATTAGTTGGAAGCTTGTTTAAGAAGTAGTCTTAGAATGGCAAAAATTGACAACGCAAGAAACAACAAATGTTGGAGAGGCTGTAGAGAAAGAAAAACCAAAGAAACTTTTTGGTGGGAATGCAAATTGCAACAGTCACCTTGGAAAACTGTGTGGAGGTTCCTTCAAAAATTAAAAATAGAGCTACCCAGGGTGCCTTGGTGGCTCAGTGGGTTAAGCTTCTGCCTTCAGTTCAGGTCATGATCTCAGGGCCCTGGGATTGAGGCCTGCATCGGGCTCTCTGCTCAGTGGGGAGTCTGCTTCCCCCTCTGTCTCTGCCTGCCTCTCTGCCTACTTGTAATCTCTCTCTCTCTTTCTGCATCAAATAAATAAATAAATCTTTAAAAAAAAAATAGAGCTACCCTATGACCCAGCAATTGCATTACTGGGTATTTATCCCAAAGATACAGATGTAGTGAAAAGAAGGGCCATATGCACCCCAATGTTCATAGCAGCAATGGCCACAATAGCCAAGCTGTGGAAAGAGCCAAGATGCCCTTCAGCTGATGAATGGATGGAGAAGATGTGGTCCATATACACAAAGGAATATTACTCAGCCATCAGAAAGGATGAATACCCAACTTTTTCATCAACACGGATGGGAGTAGAGGAGATTATGCTGAGTGAAATAAGTCAAGAAGAGAAAGTCAATTATCATATGGTTTCACTTATGTGAGGAACATAAGGAATAGCATGAAGGACATTAGGAGAAGGAAGGGAAAAATGAAGGGGGGTTGGAAATTGGAGGGGGAGATGAGCCATGAGAGACTCTGGACCATGAGAAGCAAACTGAGGGTTTTAGAGGGGAAGGTGATAGGGGGCCAGAAGAGCCTGGTCATGGGTATTAAGGAGGGCACATACTGCATGGAGCACTGGGTCTTATACGCAAACACTGAATCATGGAACACTACATACATCAAAAACTAATGACGTACTGTAGGGTGACTAACATAACATTAAAATTTGAAATTTCTTTCTCTATATAGCTAGGTAGTTGTTTCTCCCCAAACCTAGCAAACAAACAAACAAACAAACAAACCCAAAAAACCCCTGAAGGTTTATTATCTGAAAAAGGTAAATAGATCATGTGTGCCCTGGGGGGCCTCCAGATCCCACTGCGTCTTGGGCTTCCCTAACTGAAAACAAGAAGAATAAATGAGCTCTCATTTTCAGTCATATTCTCTGACTTTGCTCTCCAAATGCTGGCAGCCAGGCAGGATATAGAAGCACTTCCTCTGGGGAATCTGGCCAGAATAAGAGGAAAGACTTAAAGGCACTGAAATTGAAGTCTTCGCAGTTAAAAAGAGCAGTAAGACTACCCTACAGTGAAGCTCATGGTTGGCGAGTCCCACCATTCACTCATAACTTCCAATTAGGTTTTTAGAACTTACTCTTTTGTATGAACAGACATCCAAGGATTACTGGCACTAAGCAAATCCTATAAGCCGAAAAACAGACCCAAACAAAGAAATGGAAAGGGGAAAATTGAAAGAAATAGAGGCTATGCTGTGTAAAATATTTAAAAGGTATATGTACATCTTCAAGGTGTGTATCTATCAGACGCAGTGTATATATATATGATGCATATACATCACATATGTAAATTCATTTCTTAGTTGTTGATATGCAAGAGAGGTGTTACACTTGAAACAAGAGAACCCGATAATGTGTATTCATACATAGTCACATACATATGAAATGTATGTATGGAAAATGGAGAAAACATAGATAAAGGGGCATTCCTGGACTTTGGTCCCAGAGGCAGAAATACTGCTCAGGGACACAGAGCCCTAACCTTCCTGTCTTCCCACAGTTGCAGCTGGTACCAAGTTTGTCTCCAGAACCAAGAGAGCAAGATATGTGTCCACATTCCTGCACAGGCTGGCAAATTCTTCCTGTGTGTTGATGGAAATTTCCAAGTATAATAGGGTGGTGTCATAGCAAGAATTAAGCTTCTCAGATAAAGTTTGCTAATTTGTGTGGGTAGCTGCAAAGCCCGCATAAAGCCAAAAGAGCCTAAGCTGAAACACGCAGCATCTTGCACCACTCTGTGTGGTCACTTTATTTGCAAAATGATTTGACCTAATGGCTAATCAAATAGGGAATTTAATTTAACTTTGGATTGGGTGTATATTTGTCCATTGTGATCTAGAAGAAACCCAGACTTGGGGTTGGTAGGAAAGCACCTTCTTGCACCATGGGTAGGTTTGAGATGGGGGTATCAGGCTGCTGAAGGAGGGCTTGATGGCCTGAGGCAGAGCCCGACGTGTTAGATCTGTGGGAGGGGACCACCTGAGAATCCCTAAAAGGAGTTGGAGAGCCCAGGTTTGGGGTTTTGGTCTAGGTGTCACCATAGGCTCCAGTGCGGACCTCTAGTGAAAGGATGATAAAGTGGGAGAGCGGGATCTCTCAAGCACTCCACCTTAGAGTTTGGTTTTAAGACAAGACATGTAGCTGCTGAAGGACCTCACCAGGCTGGAAGAGACTGGGGAAGGTTGGTGGAGGGGTTGGAGGGAAGCCAGAGGAGGCCTGGGGGAGCCTCTGCACCCTTTGCTTCCTGGTAGGCAAGGAGTAACTAGGAGAGGAAGCTGGGACAGAATAGCAGAGGGGGAGCCCACAGACTTAGAGAAAGTACAAGCCCCAGAGCCTGCCCCAAGATCAATGGAGAGGGGTCCATTTCCCCTGATCTCTCTCCTCAGGAGAGTCCTTCGCAGGAATAATCTCACAATGGCCTGTGAGTGGGCAGCTAGAAGCTTTCTATGGGTGGAAGTGGCACATCTTCTCTGCTGAATGCAGGGTCAGTTCACCAGAAGCCATGCCTTCATCCAGTGTCCACTGGGCAAAATGAACACTTCCCACATCTCAGACTAAATCTAAGGTTGTTTAAGGAACTGAAGTTGCACATTAAAGCTGCCTGAGATAAATGATGGTGGACACTAGAGCCCATGGACATTAAGAGTTAAAGGAGAATTTTAGATCACAATTCAAAAACAAATTTGCAGGTATTTTCCCTTCCGTGATGGTGCTACTAAGCATGTGGATGTTGAGGTCCTGGAGGTCCTGTGCCCAGGGCTGGCTTCAAGGACAAGCCACCCGTGAGTTACAGGGAATTCCTTGCTCAAAAGGGCCCTATGCTTGGTATAGTGTTTAACGGTAGCTGTCTTATAATTCTAAGTCATTTTTGAATCAGGGCACCTACATTTTTATTCTGCATCGAGTCCTACAAATTAGCTGGACCTGCCTATGCATCTATATTTTCTCAGCGTTTCTCCGGAGCACTTGAGAGGCCTTTTTCTTTTTCAGGCAGCTGATGCTTGAGGAATGCTTGTGGAGAGGGAATGTTTGGATTGCAAAGTCTGGAGGCTCTTTCATGATGCTTGATTAGAAGATAACAAAAAAAAGGATAGTACAAAAGGATTTCTAGATTGAAGGGCAACATTAAAATAATAAAGAGAAACCTGGTAGCTTGAAACAAAAACACAGTGGACAATTGTGTTCATGACTGATCATGCCAGAGCAGGGTAAAGATACTTAGTAGAGATCAATGTAAATTGAAATCAACAGCATGAATTCATTACCTTTAAAAAAAAAAATTTTTTTTTCTCTATTTTGTCATTGAAGCAGCCAAAGTTCCTGAGTTAACTCTGCTCCATCTCTAGTGCTCACGAGAAATAAGATAACGTACACTCAAGCATTGAGATTTTGGTCTCTAATACTAATTACTGCTTAAAATAACCAGAGCTTCTCGGAGAGTAGCTAATTCCATGTTTGCAGTAGGACGAGTTCCGGTGAAGTTGGGGCATTTTGTAATCTTATTCCTTGTAAAACTCAATAATATATATATTTAGCTTAGCAAGGAAAGGAGGCTGTGCTAAAGCAGCAGGAACCAGGAGAGCCAGTGTGGATTCATTTTTTGAAGACAAAAATTCCCCAGTTTATTAAGCTCACAGTTGAGGGGAATGATCTTGATTTTAGCAAGTCATTTGACAAAATCGTGTGATATCTTGGGAACAGATAAAAAAATATAGAGTGCGTTTTCGAAAACTATATATATGGATTCAGAGGTCACTGAAACAATAGATTAATAGAATTTCCAAGTGAAGAGCAGGAACGCAATGGCAGTAAGAAAGGCCTAATCCTTGACTCTTGACTCTTTCCTTCAACATTTCTAAACACAATGGAATGATGACATGATTATAAAATTCAGAAATGGCACCAAGTTCTGAGGGTCAGCCCACCTGCCCTACAGTAAGACAACAGTCCACAAGATAACTTCAGTCTGGGGCAATGTATGAACATAAACCTTTTGAAATGTAATATAAAGAAACATTAAATCACACACTTAGATTTTAAAAATGGACACAGTGCTCAATGAGAAATACCTAATTTGTAAAAGTTTGTGTAAATAAGATCCAGGGTTGTTAGTTAATTGGAAAATCAAAATCAAGGAAGGCTTTTTTTTTTTTTTTAAGGGATCCTATCTTAGGCAGCATTATTGAAGTGTCTGTATCAAGGGTTAGAAAACTTTCTCTGCAAAGGGTCAGATAATAAATATTTAAGTCTTTTCAGGCTATACAATCCCCATGACAACTAGTCAATTCTGCTACCCTAGCATGAAAACAGACAGAAAATTCATAAAAGAATGAGTCTGACTATGCTCCAATAAAACTTTATGGAAATAAATTTGAATTTCAGATCATTATCACGTCATGAAATATTCTTTCGAGTTAAAAAAAAACATTTAAAAATGTACTTCCTACATGCTCCTCCTCCCTTGCCCTTCCCCCCAAAAAGAAAAAACCATTGTCAGCTTATGGGCCGCACAAACACTAGGCGCAAGTGAATTTGGCTGGTGGGCCACAGTTTTTTGTCCAGGGTCTAGTCAAAACACACTGTGGGGGCGCCTGGGTGGCTCAGTCGTTATGCGTCTGCCTTCGGCTTGGGTCATGATCCCAGGGTCCTGGGATCGAGGCGCACATCGGGCTCCCTGCTTAGCAGGAAGCCTCCTTCTCCCTCTCCCACTCCCCCTGCTTGTGTTCTCTCTCTCTGTGTGTTTCTCTGTGCCAAATAAATCAATAAAATCTTTAAAAAAAAACAAAACAAACAAAAAAACAACACACTATGCTCTGCCTTGGTCAAAATACTTCTGGGTGAACGAGGGTCATTTAAAAAGAGTGGTGACAGGACAGGCTAGACACACTTGCACCACAAAAGAGAAAAGTAAGGAAGAGTACCATGGGTATGGGCTATGTAAGGACTGTCATGGGACTAGAGGAAGACACTTCACCTGTGCTATATAATAGACCAGGAATGAGGAGAGAAAGTTAGAGAGAGGCAAATTTAACTCAGTGTAAGGAAGAATTTGAGATGACCCATCCCCCCCTCAGAAAATAGGTTGCCTCTTAACATCGTTGTTGTATGGCCATCTTTTGAGAGAGTGCTGAAGGGATCCCCTTCAGTGGATGGGTGGTAATTGGTGAAAAATTCAGAAATGTTTATTAAGTAGATCTAACCTTCAAAAATCCTTAGAACCTCTTGATTAATATACTTCTTTATTTCTTCCAATGAAACCGCATCAGCCTAAAGAAGGGGGAAAAAGGTCTTAAAATTGAGCATAGCACAAATGAATAAAGATTAGAAATTCTGGTTGGTGTGCATACTTGAAACTTCTGTGGAGACACATTTATCAAACAAAATGCTTTTGGCAGTTGGCTCTATTAGGCAATAAGTATCTTTGTTTTGATCAAATGCTGAGAAGAACTTGAAGTGCATAATTGCTTTAAAAGCCGTGGGCTGGAATCATAACCAGTGACTCGAACATATTTCTTATTAAATGGAGAGACATGGCTTCATATGATTAGGAAAGACATTTCCTATTACTTCATTTTCTGAAGTTACAGAACTTGAACAGTGTTACCGGGACATTAATATCCCAGGCACAGTTTAACTTCTAACCAATCCCTGGTCACTGGTGAAGTCAATATTTAGGATACTACACATCTTTAAAGGAAGAGAACTCCAAGTATGCTGGATTATTACTTACTAAGTTTTGGTCATTTTTATGGTATAGTTTATTCTGTAATTTACACTTTGTAAGCATATTTGTATTAAGCAATTTTCCTTTTTTAATGGAAAACGCTATGGGACATGAGAAAGGGAAGTAGGTAAAGGATGCCAGTTGAATTTTTAACCCCTTAACAAATGAAGCTACGTGAATTTGGGAAAGAACCTAACATTTATAATAGTAACATTTTACTAGTACCTTGATATTTTTAAAAGAGAGCTATTATTTTCCACGATCATCAGGATTTCTAAGTATTTTATCGCTCTTCTTTTTTTAGTGGTTATTATCCAAGTGTATATATGTGACATTAAAGACAATATGATGGGCTCATAAAATGATGATTTCTATAGGGCAGTATAGTTCCAAAAATGCTCTCTTTCAATATTTTATTTTCATGGTATATGGAACATATGAACTTGAGTTAATGCACCTAATACCTATTACCGACACAGCACTGAGGACTCATTATACAGGCTTTATTCAAGTAGAGCTTAGGGAGAATGGATAAAAATAAAGAATCTCAATATTGTGGGAATGCCCCAGTTGGCCTTCCATCTGGTATCGGCTGATTATCTGAGGACAGTGTGTCCTCAGTGTGTCCCTGCCCCGCCCTCCCCTCCCATCCCCACTCTAGGACCCACCTTTCTCTCTGACAAGGATATTTTCTGATTAAGTTCCTCTGTGAATGGCCATCCACCACACCTCCTGAGGGTATTAATAATAATATGGGCTTCCTTAACCAAACACTCCTTCTTGGCCCGTTTTCCACGTCAAAGTACCACTCAGGGCAGGTTTGTGGTTCTCATATTCAACAAAAAGAGTTTTCACGGAAAATAGACATATGTCTTCTGTGTAGTGTAGGAGACATTATAGATGGTATTTAAGAGCATGGCTTTGGAGTCAGTCAGCCCTGAGTCTAACCCGCTAAATAAGCGTGACCCTGAACAAGCAAACTCTGAGTTTTTGCATTCTTCAAAGCGAGGCCGACAGGACACAGATCCCCTGAGGTGTGAGGCTCTGGGAAGGTGATGTAGAGGAAGAATCTGGTCCGTAACTAGAAATAAGTGGCAGGTATTGCTACCCTTGTGGAGATCAGTTTAGGTTCATTTTATTTCTTTTAAAAGGATTATAATTGCTTTCACTGGGATGAATTCTGATTTCTTTCAAAGGGATACGAGGTCACTGCTAGCCGGGAGCTTCGGGAGCTCTCGGCACTACTCACTGGAGTGCCTGGGATGCCCGGATTGCCTGGAGGGCCTTGGTGTCCCGGGGATCCTGTGGAGCCCTTGTTTCCCGGTGGCCCCACAGGACCTATGGCTCCCTTCATGCCTGGAAGGCCTGGTTTCCCCTGTTCACCTTGTGGGCCTCTGTCTCCTGGAATTCCCTGGTCACCCTGTTAAGGAAAAAGTTAATAATAGTGATCTCTTCTAGAACACATAAGCTGTGGTTAAGAGCAAAGGTTCTGGATTCATACTGGCACTTGCTAGCTGTGGCACCTCAGATAAGAGAATTAAGCCCTCTGTGCCCTAGATTCCTGTCCCATAAAGTGGAGATATTAATAATACCCACGTGAAGGGTGATGTTGGAAATGAATGAGTTGAGTCAAGGGCTTAGAACAATGCCTGGCATGTTGAAGGCACTCCATAAAGAGCTAGGGACAATGTCAGTTGTACTTGATTGCCGATCTAGAATGATGACACTTTTGAAAGTCAACAGCAGCTCTCACTTCAGGCCTGGGTCTCCTTGGCAATAATAATGGAAGATGGCCAAGAGGATTTTGTACTTGAATGAAGATGGTCACCAAGATTTTACGCTAAGTAAGAACTTCATGACCCTCAAAATCCTTCCCAAATCATGTGCTTTTCTTCTTCTTTTACCTCTATCAGAATCTTTATTAGATTCTGGGGTTGGTTTCTTTGTGTTTTACAGTGTGTGTGTGTGTGTGTGTGTGTGTGTGCATGTGCATACATGCTGTGTCCCAAAGATAACTCGGAAAGATGAGAAAGGAGAGCCTTTGAAAAAGTTCAGGGCGGGTGCTTGGGGTGGAGGGTCATCACTGAGATCATACACTTAATAAATAAATGAACTACAAGAGAATTCGCTGAGTAAAGTGCGATAGTAAATTAGGTGTGAAATAGTATTAGGTGGCTTGACTGTGGTAAGAAGTTTATTTAATGCTGATTTATCCAGCAAGGTGTCTACTACTGCATGTGTTTTGTGCATTAGAGGATGGGGGGGCATCAGAAGAGAGGGATATATATTACCACTAGCATGTTTCAGTTAGAGATATTCCAAATACTCAGTTCCCCAATGCCAGAAGGTGATGACCACACCAGATATGATGGGATGGTGCACTGAGGTTGCTGTGTATTTCATTGTGTTACTCTTTTATTTGTGACTACTGTGCAAAGGGCCCAACTCCATTTCTCTTGATTTAAAAAAAGTAATGAAAACAGATGAACAATTATAGGGATCTATTTGATCCTGGAATGAAGAGATGTAGAAAGAAGCCATGTAGAAAGAAGAAAAAGCAGATGGACCTAATTTCAATGTTACTCTCTTAGTTATAAAAATAGATTTGTATACAGGTGTATCAACTCACATTTGGGGAAATACCCGAGATGAGTCAAGTTAAGAAAAAAATAAAGAAAAGAAGTACTAGCACATGCTGATCAACACTGTGATCACATGCAAAATAATCACAGTCTACAGCATATTAAAATTATTTTACAATTGAGGCACCACATGTTCATTACAGTGGTGTTTATTATTATTAAAACTGGAAAGAACCTAAATATCCAGAAAAAGGAGACCGGGAAAATGAAGTAAGGTATATCCAAACAGTGGAATAACATATAGCCACTAAAAGTCACATGCAGATCTGTATTTACTGACACGGAAAGATGGTTATTATATACTGTTAGGTGAAAAAGGTCATTTCCAAAACAGTCTGAACACATTTTTGGAAGAGCATATATTCTTTTGCATTGATACTTTAAGTATACATGTATATTATATATAAGAGAGAAATAGAAATATTGTCCAAAATAGTATGTGTACAAATTTAAGAATCCTTATCTCTATGCAGGGAGATAACATAGACTTTTTTCTTTCTTTTTTACTTATATTATCTCTGTTTTCATATGACCTTCAGTTATCATGAATTACTTGTGTAATAAGTAAAAATGAGTAAATTAGACACCAGTACACAAACACACATATGCAACATACTAGCAACCCATCCAGGAATTCCACTGAATTACAGTGCTTGAATCTTTGCAGTGGACTGACTCCAACTCTACTAGAAAACATTAAAGTTCACTAAAGAAAATAATGAGAAGTTGGAATGACACCAACAACCAAACCAATTCCAATAAAAGTATATGACAGAATTGGCATGACTCATCGCTCTATGTGTTTGGTTCCACGTTCCACTGCTCTACCTCTCCACACCACCCACCCCCTTACTTGACTTCGTATTCCATGAGATCAGGGGTTCTCAACGAGGGCCACTCTGGTTCCCAGAAGGTGATGTCTGGAGACATTCTTGGTTGTCACAACCGGACGGAAGATGGCGGCACTGATCTGCTGGCTAGATGCCAGGGATGCCACGAAACATCCTACAGTGCTCAGGGTGGACACTCACAGCAAAGAACTGTCCACTCCAAACATCAACGGTGCCAAGGTTGAGAAACCCTACTCTAAGGAACAAGAAAATGGGTGATCGCTATCATAGGAATATGTGTCCGAGACAGGAGGATCAAAGCTTTCCAAAGTGGAATAGCACGCTAGGCTTAGTTCTGAAGAAAGGTCATTGTTGTAGGTGTACCTGCCATAGGGCCTGCTTCTGGGTCCTTTAATGGGCCTCTTTTATGCCTAGAAGAGACCTTGGGTCACATACACCCTAAACGTGTCATACTGGGAGATTTGCAGGGATCCACACACATATTGTGTAACTCAAAGGATGAGGCAGCTGCAGCAGACAGGCTTAAATCATGATCAGAAGAGTAATATACATACACGTTCTCCTTTGGGGCCTCTATCTCCAGGCTTACCCATGACACCCTGAAAAACAAACGTCAACACTAAAAAATCACTGCTTGCCAAGATTTTTCCCCAGCCTGCTTAGTCAAGTATTTTGACAGGTACTGCAGATGAGGTTTTGCATGGGAGTGTTTATCTGAAGTGGTGTTTTCCATACCTGAGCACCTGGCACTCCGTCTTTTCCATTTATTCCCTGTAAAGACAGAAGATGATCAATATTTCTAATTCTACATCGGTAGACATAGTTAAACACAATGGAAGGGTAAAGTTTTGAGCCATTTTGGTGAGGGAGTGTGGTGAAACAGAAAACGACATTGAGAGGGTAGATGGTCCTGAGTTCACCTTCGAGCTCTGTCACCGACAAGTTCCACTTGCATCAGGCAACTGACTGACTCCTAATAGCATCAGCTTCTTTCCTTATAAAGTGGGGATGAAGTCATTATTTGAAAACTCAGGATTTGGTAAAGCAACAGAAAATGCCCAAGTCACTGTAAATAGTCAATGGGGTTATTTTCCTTACTTATTCTCTTAGGTACAATCTGAGAACTAAGGTAGCCCCTGGTGCTGGCGGGTGGCATTTATCGTTACCGCCCAACAATCTTCTAGCACAGAGAGTCATTCTCAGTAAATGGTCTCAGTTGCTGCTGGGGAAATTTCATAATTTGGCCAGAGCATGATCCTCTTAGGAAATAAACTGTCAGCCAGAGAACAATTTGTTATTTTTCAGTGGGAGAATATGAAAGAAAAGTAGGAAATCTGTAAGCATGGTTTTTGAGAACATTAAGTAGTGTTTTGATTTTTTTTTTTTATTAGTAAACTGGAAGTTTCCCAAATGTTACAAGGCCGTTCTGGAGGTGGAAATAAAGTCCCCTACTCAGAGATTTATAAGATGGAGAAAACTTGTGGCCAGGAGATGTCAGAAGGGAAAGCACTTAGGGTCAAATAAAATACCTAGAGTTCAATAGCAGATGTGTTTTTGAGATTTGGTTTGAAGAGAGAGATCAAGGTGAACGAAATGATTTCTTAGCTAGCAGGCAGTTGCATGGACATGTTTCTCTGAAAAGCCTAGGAGAGTTTTGTTGTGCTGGAAGGGATTTTATGAGGATGGAACTGCAGACAAGCACATGTTTTCACTGCTGTAAATTACACTAAAATCTGTCACAGTTGATAACCCAACCAAAGTCCCCCAACCTCTCTGAAACATCTGGGAATTATCTAGAGTACTTTAACTAAGAACATGTTACCTGCAGTGTGTGGATCAAAGAATTTATTACATCCAGAAACACGAGCAACAAAGATAAAGCTGATTAAGGAGAGGATGTGGGGGAGGGGATGACACAACCCAGCTGTATCACTTGAATAAAAGAAGATATACCTAGTGTTAAAATGTAATTCATGTTTTTGGTAACAATGTAAGAAAAGAAACCATACAGTGTTTCTTTCTTTTTTTTTTTTTTTCTTTTTTTGGTCTTTTGCAATTCACCAAAGACTATCACATGTGTTCTCCTTTGTATGGAAAGGTGTTATTAACTTGCTTTCTCTAGACAAGTACTGCTTTTAGAGATTTTTAGAATAACCAGCATGGATTTGTTTTTCCCTCCCTTATCTCACTGATCTGGAAGAACGCCACACTTGGGTGTAAGCAGCCTTTTGTCTATCACATGTCTGCATCTGAGCAGCTGGCTGTGGTTGAAGAAAAACCCATGTCCTTGCTCACTTGTTCCTACCTAAGTGAATGAAGGCAGAGTGCAAGTAGCCCCTCTGTATTACCAGGCTATCCTGGATTTCCTGATTCAACTCCCTCTCCTTCTCTCCCTAAGTATTTCACAGATTTTCCTTTCTTCAGATCTCCAGCATCACCACCTGATTCCTTACACCCAACCAGAAACCTCAACTCTTCTTTCACTGAGAAAATACGTAGGAGAGAAATATCTCTCCTATAGATCCAACCTACACACATTTGTACACATTTGTACACCAATGTCTGCCTGTCCCCTTCCTCCTGGTGAGAAAGATGATCTGTCCCTCTTCCTCATGAAGGCCGATTTTCACTTCTGAATGGAATACCAGTCTTCTCGCCTTACTCAAATTTATCTCCACTCCCATGATATCATCAAAACTTCCCCTCCCGACTGGATCATTCTTACCAAGATGCAAGCATGCTGTAACCTCTCCCACCAAGGACCACCACATTTCTAAACCCAGTGGAGAACTGTCAGCTCTCACATGATTTATCTAGATTCATCATTTCTCTGACTTAGAAAACTTAGTCCCTTCAACATCCAGGAAACCTCATTCACTTGGTTTCCTTCATATCTCACCAGCTGCACCATCTTGGATTTTTTGCCGGGTCTTTTTCCTAACAGTTGAAATGTTTTCTTCCCTCCTAATCCGCAGGGACTACATTTCATTCAGACTCAGGTTTAAATACCCAAATCAGTCTCTCCAGTCCTGACCTCTCCATTAATTCAAGATATGTATATCTACCGCGTACCTGACACCTGTCTACGAGTGCTTGAAGTTGAATGTGTCCACCGCAGAGAATTCTTGATTTTCCTCCCAAACCTACCTAGCCGTAGTAGTTCCCATCTCACCAAAACCACCACTGTGACATGGCTGCTCAGACCCCACGCCACAGCTCTGACTTATCTCTCCCTCACATTCCACTTCTGGTCCATCAGTGAATTTGCTGACTCTCCCTTTGATGTACATCCTAAACTCCCTTACTCCTCATGATCTCCCTGTTCTCCCCATCACTATTTCTCATGGAGATTATGGTGATGTTTCCTCACTGTTCTGTCTGCTTCCATCCTGCTTCCTACAGTCCGCTCTCCACAGAATAGTCAGAGTGATACTCTGGAATGTACTCCAGTCATTTTCCTTCCGCACTACAAATGCTTCAGTGGGTTTCCAGATTGAAGCTATTTTTTGAGTGTCTCCCAGGGCCAGGCACTGGAAATATTTACCATATGTCATGTTACTTAAGTGACTCACAAAACCCTTTGAGTCACAATTCAAACCTCTTTCTGACTCTCATTGTATATGCTTCCTATATTTTTATGTTGCTTCTCTGAGGATGGGGAGGCCAGGGAGCACTCAGACCCAGAAGTTTCCCTGAGGTACTGACCCAGCCTTGTGAACTCTGTGCTGCTTGCTCGTCTTCAGTATCCTCCTTCTCCTAATAGCACTCCCTCCCCACACACGAATAAACAAGCAAAAGGAGCAGTGACGTTCTATCAAGGATAAACCCGAGAGAGGGCTGCATGTCTTTCATCCTTCTGTCCCCTCCCTCATGGCCCAGCACATCCTTAGCAAACAGAAGAGACTAGATGAAAATATGTTGAAGTAAACTGAATTTGTACAAAAGATTATTACCATGTTATAGCAATATATGTCAGTATCCAAGAGTTCTTTTAGGAACCAAATGGATGATGCTATGTTTAGAAGCACGATTTATGAAGGTAGAAGAACAAGGTCCATAGATAATGAAGGAAATCCGAGAAAGTAGCTTCTCCTTCAGTTTTTAGCTTGGACTCCAGGAGTTATATCTGGGAGTCCTTAGGTTTTTTATATTTTAGGATGTGAAAGGCCATTTTGTTTTTTAACTAGGAAAACATCAGACTTAAGAAATAATGAGTCTCATCTCCTGACACTTCAAACAAGCAAACAAAATCTCACTTTTTTCATCATTGTTTAAGACTTAAAGATACCTCATACAGAGCTAGGACACTCAGGGAGAACCACACCCCCAAAGACCCATTTGTGCAACTTGCTCTTACTTCCTTAGAAACTACAAACATTAGATTTTCCAAGGAGATAGGACAGTGATTGGATAAGAGATAAGACAGTGCTTGGAATATTTCTCAAACTGGCAAATTTTAAATAGTAAAAAGTACTTACTGGCCTTCCGGAGGGTCCTTCTGGTCCAGGGAAACCTATATCTCCAACCGGCCCTCTGTCACCCTACAGGCATGTCCACAGACAAATATTAGCTGCCAAGGAAAGCTCTGGAACTGCATGCAAGTACAGCTGTTAAGTAAGTAGCTGGAAACTCACCGGTTCCCCTGGGACTCCCGGAGGCCCTGGGGCTCCAGGTTTTCCCTGGGAAATCAAAGCAAGGAGAAACATTAGAACCCAAATTACAGCATGATGCCATGTGCTTCCCCTCCCTGCCTGTGAATTTAAGGTGATGCCAGGCCTGTGGCTCTCTATACTAAAATGGCATTCCTAATGGGACAGAGTCTGTGGGGACATATACCTGACTCTGGAGGCTCCAAGGTATGGACTAGAATGCAGTTCTCTGAATGTACATACATGTGTATAGCAGACGGGTGGGAGGGGACGATAATATTTTTGAAAATATGAAACCAATGTATCCTCATTACTGGAAATCCCTCTAGTGCCTATTTGATCCACAGCTCTTCTTGACTGTGGAGGAGGAAGGACACATGGGGTCAAAGAGGTCTTTCCTAGATTTTGTGTGTCAGGGTTTCTAAGTTCATAGTAGGGATAGCCTGAAGAAATACCATGTTTGACTTGAAAAGCCATGTTTGGTTGAAAGGAAGGGGACAAGACTGATTTGTTACAACACATTATGGCTTGGAGGACTGACAACAGAGAAGTGTTGGGTAGAGAGGCCACTGGGAGGGACAAGAGAGGAAGATGGTCCATTAGAGCCCAGAAGTGAGAAGTGCCAAAGTGTCCAGATGAAGCTTAAAGAAGGAACCCCCTTTTATCCTTTGGACTTAACATGGACAGAAAAACAAATAACACAGGGTTGTAGGCATGGGGCCAAGGCTGCAGAAACCCTAGTAGGTTTCCTAGGAGAGAATGTGAAAAAGGAAGGACCCACCCCTTTCTTTACTCCTCTTGCTGTCCAGAACTCTGGGAGGAGCCCCCCTCACAGGTTCAGACATGGTTGAGTGGTGAAGCTGGGCAGACACAAGGCCTGACAGAGCAGCCCTGGTTCCCCAGAGCCTGTGTGTACAAGCAGGAACTCCCAAATCTCCTGTGGGCCTAAGATGGGGGATATGTTAGAGCTGGAAGGCTTATGGCCCACATGGGCTTGGTATAGAACACAAGAGGGAGAGTGCTCAGGCTTTGAGATCTGAGACAAAGGGATCAGGGACATTGGTAGCAGGCAACAGAAATCTCAAAGGTTGGGGGGAACTTGGAAAACCTGGGGGACAGCATGCTGACTGGAGGCCTCACCTCATTGCCAGCACTCATGGACACCTCCTCCTGTCTACCCATGTGTCATCCTGGGAAGAAGCAGGAGAAACAAGCCCTGGAGAAATCTCTGTATGGGCTTGAAAATGCTAGAAAGGTATAGACCCGCTAAATAAGGGGATTCATCCTCTGCAAAGGATGGTTTTCTACAGACAAGGAATGGGTTTTGAATTTTTGTTATTAGG
>RCUC01142995.1:0-10675 GCA_003697995.1 Taxidea taxus jeffersonii | reverse complement strand
GCCTTCAGTTATGTGGACTAATGGTAGAATTCCAGAGTGAGAAAAAGACTTTCCTTAAAGCTCACTTCCTGTCACAGATTCATTGGCTGGAAAGAAATTCTTGGCAGGCCAAATACTCTGCACTCCAGTGTGCCAGGATTGATTTTACCAGGAATAACTTATTGTTCATCTGATAATATTTCTTCTTAGATTTACTACTTTTTGTAAAGGAAAGAGTTATTTTTGTTATTCTTTGAGTCATGACTTTTGGATTTGGAACATATTTTTCTCTCCAGGTACATAAATCTGTAGAGAGATTATTATTCAGACTTGAGAAGCTTTCTCTTTCAGAAAGAAACCACAAAAAGTTAAAAAAAAAGTTAAAACCTATGGGTAGGAAGCATGGAAAGAAACAAGAATTTGACAAAGAGCAAACTAAGTGTGATGGACTTTCTTCAAATAAGAAATTGTACATCTTTTTTTGTTTGTTTTATGTATAAAGCACTTCGTGGTGTGATTAAATGTTTGGTACAGATAAACATAGGAACTATATCTTAAACACTGAGTATATGGAGCAAAATTATGACATAATCTATGTTAGATAGTTCTCATCAACCCCGGGTTGGATCATGCTCTAGTTCTTGTTTACTGGTGCTTTCAAAATAATGGTTGAATGATCAAATGATCATTTTATATGTTGGGCATCAATCTCTGCTTTCAACAGCATTGAAGATCCTGAATAAAGTCATGCTTAAGCATAGCATAAATGTATTCCATAAGATAGTATGCAATGTTTGCAAAATTTCGCAGTCACATACAATGTTCAAAATAACTCCTTTGTTCTTTTTATTAACATTGTTCACAGGAATAAATTAAGGAGATAGTTGAATAATGAAAACTAACGAAGTATAGGGGAAAAGGGGAATAAAAGTTGAAATTTAAACATAATTCTTACTAAAATTATTTGAACAAATTAAAAAAAAAACATAAAAGTAATTAATCTGGACTCAGAAGGCTTGTTCCTTCCAGCATCCAAACAAACAAACAAACAAAATAGTGCTACTTGAATTCCAGGAAAAAGTTCATACATTCATTTTTCTCATTGTTCCAAACCTGGTGTCTATCAAAGAATCATTCTCTTGGGGAGAACAACAGAAATGATATTTAGGGATAGGTCATAAAATCCTGTCCTAAAGAGAAAATAAGATTATTGGAAAGTACTGGAAATTTCAGTGAGGATAAAACATTTCAAAATCTAGAGACCACTGAGAGGGAATAATAAAATAGTAAGTAGAATTTGTAATATCCCATGGCTCACGTCTGGTTCTTTCCTGTAAATGTTGTAGACTGATTATCTGTCCCAGATGCTTACCCAAGCCAAAGTTTTACATACTAGCATAAGAAACAATTCCTCTCCTGCAGGGCCATTTTTAATAAAATAAATCCATTTGTTGGCACAATCAGCCAATATCAGGTTAAAGATTTTTAACCTCTCAACTTCTGTATGTACTATGCGACTTGTTTTTGTGTAATGAGAACAAATAGTATTCTAATAACATTAAAAGGAAAGATCTTCTTTAATAGACATAGAAAAAAGAAGCCCAGCCCTTTAACACATTTGAGTTTTAATGCAATTAATACCTCAAAATCTTATAATAGTTCAGTAGGTATTCTTCATCCATTACTTAGTGCCTGCTTTCATCTTCTGTGAACTTTTCTGTTTCCTTCAAAGGAACAAAGTCATAGAATATAAGGCAAAAGCTATTTGTCTAATTAAAAGTTGGCAACTCTTGCTTCTAATATTATTACTCATGTGTATTTGTTAGGTTCATTATAGATGCTGGTAAACACAGGAGCAGTCAACCTCCTTCGAGACACTTCTGGATGGAACTACTCCTTTTATTTTACAGCGTACAAAATGAATGTACACAATTCCTCAAGAAACAAATATATGTTTATATATTTATATAACAAAATATATAGCAAAAGTTCAAGACTGAAAGAGAAAGAGGGCAGGAACCAGACTTCACATATTCAATATGGTCCTTTTAAAATGGATTTATTACCTGAGATGTTCAGAAAACTTGGAAATATTGTGCCCTGTCTCTTGCAAAGTGGTTCTCAACTAAAATGCTTTGGGTACCTACTAGGTTTGTGGAATAGATGAAATATGCCTGGTTTGCCTAAGGTCTGTACATGGGCCGAGGTTACTTTCTGCTTGCGTCCACCCCATGTACGAGGACAGTTCTGAACGCATAAACACTTTCCTCCTTTCCCACACAGCTGCATTTGTAAACCGGTAAGCGCGGGTTCTATGTCATGTTTTATGGAACTGAACTTCTAGGGCCTTACATTTCTCCCAGTTCGGCAACAAACAGCACCAGTTGGAGGGGTGAAATGTTGCAAGAGAGGGCCCTTAACTGTGGTCCTTCCCCAAATCGTCCATGGAAGATCACGTTGGATCAGTTTTGTTTTTGTTTGTTTGTTTGTTTTTCCTCATTATTTTCAGAAAGAGAGGATACCAGGAGAGAACTGAGAGGCCTCTATTCTGCTTTCTAGCGTATTTTACTGACCCCCAGATCTGACAACTCTTCTATATCTTACTGCTCAGAGCCACAGTGCCCTATGGTCAGTGTTCTGAAGAGGCATAAACACAAACTTTTAGGGAATAAAACAGTGTACCTGACTTGCCGTCCACAGAGTTTCAAGAAAGCACTAAAGGGCCCTAAAAGCAGAGGGAGATAGGGTTGGTGAAGGAGTAAAAGCACTGCTATCTGAAAAAGCAATCTGGGACACCCTATGATAGCATGTAGATGAATTTAATGTAAATATCACGCAAAATTCTTCACATAGGCCCTGGATCCTCTGTTCATGGTACTAAGGAAACAGACAAGCAAACAAGAACAAAACCACTCACTGCTCCCCAGTCATAGTCCTAGTAACCATAAACCTACTGTGACGGAGAGATGCCACTGGATTTTGAAACAAACAAACAAACAAATGAAAAAGAGGCGGCAAGGAAAAAAGTTTAGTTGAACCTTCAACAGTGGGGTGTTAGGGGTACAGATCCCTCATGTTGTCAAAAATCCACATATAACTTTTGATTACCCCAAAACTTAACTGCAATGGCCTACCATGCCAATGACACACTCTTTGTATATGTAGTATATACAGTATCCTTACAATAAAGTAAGCTAGAGAAAAGACTATGAAGAAAATCACAAGGAAAGACATTTATAGTACAGTATTTATAAAACAAAAATCCCCTATAAGTGGATCCTCAAAGTTCAAATCCATGTTGTTTATATTCCAACCTCTTTTGTTGACTATGATTAGTAAATTGAGATTTAATGAGACTGAATGATGACTATATCTTCGAGTGAATAGGAAGACATCTACAAAGCAAAATTGATAGGAATGGTAGCTGACTGTTTGAGATGAGAAAGAAGGAAATAAACCTGAATGCATTTACCTAGGGTGGGCGTGTGGGTGAATGGTGATTTCACATAGGAGAGAAAATGATGTTCTTTTTTTTAAGATTTTATTTATTTATTTGACAGAGAGAGAGAGAGAGAGAGAGAGAGACAGATCACAAGTAGACAGAGAGGCAGGCAGAGAGAGAGAAGGAAGCAGACTCCCTGCAGAGCAGAGAGCCCGATGTGGGGCTCGTTCCCAGGACCCTGGGATTGTGACCTGAGCCAAAGGCAGAAGCCTTAACCCACTAAGCCACCCAGGCGTCCCGAGAAAATGATGTTCTGACTTCAAAAATATAGTCAGAGCTTCCAGCCTTCCCAAGGCTAGTCACTTTTACCCGATTCTCCTGTTACCTAAGTTAGTCATTGTTGAGACATTTTATCATCTACTTTAAAAAGAAACTTTCCAAAATACTGAATATCCGAATCTCTGACTATTTCCATTTCAGTGATTAGACCTCACTTCTCTTAGTAATGACCACTCACTATGCGCTGAGTGACCTTTTACCTAGGGCCAAGGTTAGGTATGAAATGCCAGCAAGTCCTACCGCTTACTACCTAACTTCTTACTGTTCTGACCATGCACAAGATCTGTGTAGCAAAATAATATTATTGATTAAGAACAAACCAGAACCCAATAAAAAACAGTAAGACTCTATATTCCACTAAGATAATTAAAAAGTTCCACTAGTGTCTTCATTTTATATATATATGTATATATATCTGGAAAACAGTTGAATTTGGGAACTAAAATCTGTTAGTCTTAACCTGTAAGTATAGCACCATATAGTCAGCCTTGAAATTTTGCTCAAGGGCTGCTCAGAATTGTCCAAACACCTCTTAACAGTATTAATCATTCCATTAAGCATTCCAACCGGTGCCTTCAACTAACTAAGAAACTAAGCAACTAACTATATGCAACTAAGAAACTAACCTCTAGTTTCTTTTTCTTTGCTGCGGTTTTAGTTTTCCAGTTTATCCTATATTTTGTTAACCTCCCAAAATCTTTTGTGAAAGAGAGAAAGTGTATAAATAAATCTCTACCAATCAACCCTCACTTTTGTCTTGGAGTCCAATCCCAAAGCTAGAAACACAGCACGTATCTACATCTTCATTTTCTTTTGAATCCTCAAGTGAAACCTTTATGCCCAAACAACAACCATATGCCAACACATCTGGAGCTTCTAGTTTTACTGGAAGACTTGATACCTGAAAGCTTCCCTACCTTAATCTACTATTGTATGTGATTCCACCTTAATATTGTGCTGTTCTGAAGACTAGAACATCTTAAATTATAAAACAAACATGGAAGGTGTTTCCAGTCAAGATTTGGCTGATATAAATAAATTCTTGTATAATCCATCAAGCTAGGTAATTTGTTCATAAGGATATCTTTTTGGAAGAAATTGTGCTGATATTATGGGAGATAAACATTGCACTGCTTTGCCATACCATACAGACTACACCTGGAAATGTCCACATGGAAGTACTGGCGAGATGCTATTGCATATGAGAATGTGGAATATATTATGTATATAAACACACACACACACACACACAACTTTAGGCAGGCCATTCAGCATACCTTTCTCAAGTATAAGAAAGTATACTTAATTTTCAGTAGGAAGACTTGAAAAATGAACTATTTCAGGATGATTCCAAAGGAAAGGATTATTTTAGGTGGTTGTTTCTAAAATGTCTAAATGATCCTCCATTCAGTCATTTCATTCGGCAGTTGCACTCCTGTACAAGTGATGCAAAATAAAATGGTAGCCATTCTTATGGTAATAAGTGTATTTGCCTAAACAAATGGAAGAAATATGTGTGAAGAAGCTTCTTTTATATTTGATTATTATTATTTTTTTATGAAGAAGATTCTTATTTAAGCTCTTGCAATATAAACAGCCAGTGTGAAATGAAGAAAGAGATTATCACGGATAAACATCAATCACTACTTTAAGGAAATTAGTTAGAGACTTGCCATGGATTTCTTGCTACAGCCTATCTTTCTTGCCTAAATACAGGAGCTGGCGCCGCCCCCCATCACATACTCCCAGAGGCATCATTTACACTAAGTGATGACAGTCCCAGAAGTCGTGCACAGCCCCCAAACTGAGCAGTTCTGAATGGAATCAGTGCTGGTAAATGAGACTCCAGGACTTTCCCCAAATACGCCTACTCAAAAGTCCATGAGAATTTATAAGCTAAAACAAGGGATTTTTATAACAAAACTTAATAAACACAAAATTTATTTATTATATACTTTAAGTCAGTTGTACCTTAGCAGTCTGCTAAAATCATAAAACTAAACTGTCATAGATCATTGGGATTTGGGAATCAGTACAAATGGACCAGAAAGGTTGACCCAATTGACCAAGTGTCTTCACTTGGTGTGGGGGGGTATGAAATCAACAAAAATAAGGAAAAAAAAAAAACCCACCTTCTTGACAGCTGTCTAACATCTTCCTTTGACAATCCAGAGGAAGGTCATACTAGAACAACAAAGTAAAGAAAGCAGCAATTCTGCTCTGGTCATTGTTAGAACAGAGACACCTGATAGGACTAATATAGTAGTTCTCAGATTTTGCATTTCAAACAAATTTCCAGATAAGAGTAATGTTGCTAGCCTGGAGACCCCACTTTGAGGTGGACAGTTCTAATATAATATAGAGATCATCTCACCAGTAAGAATCCATGTGGACTAAAACATGTTCATGGATAAGAAAAAAGGATACACGTTTTATGCATGGTATATTCCCAAACTTGTAATGAACCAAATATTATTGATGAGATAAATATTATTTAAAATGCACAGATTTGGGTGCCTGGGTGGCTCAGTGGGTTAAAGCCTCTGCCTTCGGCTCAGGTCATGATCCCAGGGTCCTGGAATTGAGCCCCGCATCGGGCTCTCTGCTCTGTAGAGAGCCTGCTTCCTGCCCCCCATCTCTGCCTACTTGTGATCTCTGTCTGTCAAATGGATAAATAAAATCTTATATATATATATATATATATATATATATATATATATATATATCAGTCAGAGAAAGACAAATACGATATGATTTTAACTTATAACTAAAGAGACAAAACAAATAAACAAAGACAAGAAAAAGAGAAACCAAAAAACAGACTCTTAACTACAGACGGTTACCAGAGGGGAGGTGAGTGGGGAATGGGTGAAACAGGTGAAGGGGATTAAGTGTATATTTATCTTGATGAGCACTGAGTAATGTACAGACTTGCTGAATCACTATACTGTACATCCTAAACTAATAAAACACTGGATGTTAACTATGCTGGAATTACATTTTAAAAATATATATTGTATACACACAAGTATTTGTAACACCTTTATTTGTAACTCACAAAACTTGGAAGTAACCCAGATGTCCGTCAGTAGATAAAGGGGTAAATAAACTGTGGTCATTCAAGCAGTGGGATATTATTCAGCTCTACAGACAAAGAGCTATCTAGCCAGAAAGAGACATGGAGGACACTTAAGTGCACAATGCTAAGCGAAGGAAACAAGTTTGAAAGGCTACATATTGCATGATTCCAACTGTATGACATGCTAGCAAAGTCAAAACTGAACAGTGAAAAGATCAATGGTTGCCAGGGCTTAGAGGGCAGATGATGACTAGGTGGGGCACCCAGCAGTTTTGGGGCAATGGAACTACTGTGTATGACATGATATGTTGTATACATGTTGTTATATATGTCAGTGCACAGAATGCACACAACACCAAGAGTGAACCCTAATGTAAACTGTGGACTCTGGGTGATGATGATGTATCTTTATAGGTTCATTAGTTATAACAAATGTATCATTCTGATGGGTATGATCAAAATGGTGGTGGCTATCCATGTCTGGGGGCACAGGGTATAGGAGAAATCTCTTTACCTTCTGCTCAACTTTGTGATAAATCTAAAAATACTCTAAAAAAATTGATTCTACAATACAATAGGGGTCAATGAATAGCCATTAATTTTTCACAGGTTTGTTGTTGTTGTTGTTGTTTGTTTGTTTTAGGGAAAGATAAAAATGATACTGTAGGGAAAACTTTAGTTTTTATTTTTCCTTCATCAGTGTCAAAGTTAGGTCCCTTAAGTTGGAGATAATAAAGATTGAGTTAAGGTAGTTGATAATGCACATCCTCTGTAATGTTATGAAATTATTTCTTACTATTCTGAAATAATCAGCACATGCTTTTAAGGGGTGCCTGGGTGGTTCAGTCAGTTGAACATCCAACTCTTGATTTTGGCTCTGGTCATGACGTTGGGGTCATGGGATCAAGCCCTGTGTCCTGCTCTCACCTCAGCAACGACTCTGCTTCATACTCTTTATGTCCGTTCCCCCTGCTCTCACTCTTGTGCACGTGCTCTCTCAAGTAAATAAATAAATCTTTTAAAAACAAACAAACAAAACAAAACAAAACAAAACCTTCCAGTAGCTTACACAATATGATTGTGAGAGAGAGGAAGAATAGAGCCTATTTTTCTTGACTCAGTTTCTTTGTCACTGTAAAATTCAGTTGAAGGATGCTCACTGAGTACTATGACACTCTCAATATAAAGCACATACGTTATTCTTAATATGTAGAGAGAAAACACATCTCCCAAACTATGATATTTAAATTGTTCTTTTCTTAAAATGATACTTTTCTAGTCACCTTGGAAATACGTGCAAATGCAAATCTGAATCTATATGCAGTAATGATTTGGTTGAAACAAATACTATTCCCTCAAGCTATGTTGGTTTGGGGGGAAAAATGACTCCTCTAATGGGAAGATTGCAATGGCTCTGCTCCTAAGGGAAAAAGGAAAAAAAAATTTCATACAGATAAGATGCTCTTATTTATAACATTTAACAAGATATGTTGTGAGACACGAGTGTCTTTCTGATGGCTTCTCCTGCTGATCAGAGTACAAAAGAGTTTATTTTCATAATTACAACAGATGGAAAACAATAAAATTATACTTTAGGCTAATGCACTCTCACCCTGATTATCCTTTTTTTTTTGTATGTGTGTCTCCCCTGAAGCTATTTTATAACAATATAAAAATTGCAGAAATATGGTACCGCAAAAGCCTGACCAGATTTCCTAATTATCTGTCATGACTCAAGACTGCAGTGAGAAATTAGCTCTCCTGGGAAAGAAAAAATTTGACAGAACTTAAAATAATAGAAAGAATCTTATTATGTCTTTCCTCAACAAGTTGAGGAAGAAATCCATCCATTTTTAGGAGAATTACCCTAACTTTCTCTTTTCTTTTTTATATATATATATATATATATATATATATATTATCTCAGCTACAGAGAGGTATGCTAATCATATTCTTCAAGACATGACATGTTGTCATGGATAGATTCACTCTTGTTTCATTAATTAAATTTTATTCACCTCCAATTCTATTCCATTCCTATCTTCTTACCACAAATGTTAATTAATGTATATAAGGAATAAGATGTATGCACTTGTGAGATCTCTGTATCTATATCTGTATCTGTAACTATATCTATACCTATTTTTACATCAACACAACTACTTCCTTTTTCTCCATATTTCCCAGCCTCCCTTGTATACAGATATGCCCATGTGAGTCAATTCTGACCAATGGAATGTAGGGAGAGGTAATATGCACCTGTCCCCAAACATCCTCCATGTGCTGTTTTTTTCTCTTTTGTCATCCTTTAGGTGGATAGCAACCCACAAGGTGACATAAAAGCTACTCAGAAGATGAGAAAAATCTTCATCACATTGGGTCCTTGAATGACTATGGATTTTGGAATTCTTCCTCCAGCACATACCAAGGATAAGACTCTTACATGAGTAAGAAAAAGACTTGTAGGTTATTAAGTCACTGCAATTTTAAAGTTTATTTGTATTCCACTTACCTCAATACTTATTTCACTGTAAGAGACAGCCTTATGAGGGTCTCAGGGTCTTTGTGTTACCAGATCTTTCCATCAATCTTTGTCTTTTGTAATTCAAATAAAATGCCTGGAGAGCAAGGCTCAGAGGAAGATGGCAATAAGCCAATTGATTTTTTCCTGTTAACCTGGTTCTTTGTAACAGTGTTGGACACTGGATTTATTGAGCAGCTTAGCTGTCTTATTGGTCACTCAGCCATCAGTTCCAATCAGAGTACTGAGCCCACTTTAGGAGCTCAAAGCAAACTACCTTAACCAAAATAAAAGATGATAATATCATGTACCTTGAGTACTTTGACATCAGGTAAAAAGATGTCAAAACAGACAAGTGCCTGTTTCAACAGATTAAATGTAACCTTGCTGTTCGCCACACACACACACAAAATAAACAACAAAGGAACAAACAAAAAATCCAGTTCTAATAATAATAAGTCCTCTGTCAGACTAAATCACAAAAGTTTTCTGTCAGAGAACATCTATCCTTCCATAAGTCTACTTATTGTGCTTGAGGACTGCCAGATACAGAGATGGTTTAGGGATGCCTGGGAATATTGGACATGGTAATGTTAGAATTCTCCATGAGATGAAGTAATTATTTTTTAAATATTTATTTATTTGACAGACAGAGATCACAAGTAGGCAGAGAGGCAGGCAGAGAGAGAGGGAGGAAGCAGGCTCCTTGCCAAGCAGAGAGCCCGATGTGGGGCTCGATCCCAGGACCCTGAGATCATGACCTGAGCCGAAGGCAGAGGCTTAACCCACTGAGCCACCCAGGTGCCCCAAAGTCATTATTTTTAATAGACTATTTGTAGATCAATTTTAAGTTAGTACAAAAATTGAGCAGAAAGTACAGAGAGTTCCCATATATTCCTTTTCCTCCATACCTTCAGCTTTCACTATTATTAACATCTTGAATTCCTGTGGTACATTTGTTACAACTGGTGAACCAATATGGATACATTATTGAATAAAGACCATTTACATTTGAGTTCACTGTGTAGTGCAGTTCTATAAGTTTTGCCAAATACATAATGTCATGTATCCACTGTTAGGAGTATCTAACAGAATATTTTTATTGCCCTAAAAATCCCCTGTGCTCCACTAATTCATCCTTCCCCCGAATTCCTGGCAAACACTAACATTTTTATAGTCTCTACACTTTTGCCTTTTCAAAAACGTCATATAGTTGGATTCATATAGTATACAGCCATTTCAGACTGGCTTCTTTCACTTAGCAACATGGGTTTAAGAGTCTTCCATGTGGGTGTGTGTGTGTGTGTGTGTGTGT
>RCUC01142994.1:0-24742 GCA_003697995.1 Taxidea taxus jeffersonii | reverse complement strand
TGTGTGTGTGTGTGTGTGTGTGTGTGTGTGTGTGATGAATGTGTGATGTATGTGTGTGGTCCAGGCATGGTGGAAATGTCACCCATGAGGTAGTAGCGTGGTATCTGTAGTGTTCAGAGAACGTGTCTCTATATAAGCAGTGTATGTATATCTATTTCACTCTAAGAAGAAGCATGCATGAGGAAGATTTCATCAACTGATAGCTTTCCAGTAGTTAGAAGCCTTTCCATAGTATGTGGCATTGTATAGGTTAGGTGCCACCAACATGTCTTTAGAAAAAGCCCTGTTGAGAATCCATCATTCTGTTATCATCTTTCCAGAAGTTGTTTCCAAAAGAATGTGCAGAAGCACAGGCAATGAGCATTAGGCTTAAAAACTGAGGCACAATTCCAGGGTAAATGGAGCTACTTACTGACATTTTCTTTCGTGATGGTGGAAGAAGTTTCAAAATAGGTGTATGGAAGGGAAAGGAAGGGGCCATGTCCTTATCTTTGACAAACAAGTCTGGGAATAGGAAATGGTCAATGGAAATGTTTTTCCATGTTGTCATTGTGTCAATGCATTGTGAGGTAAACCTAAGTTCATTGATTTATCTGTGGAAACACCACTGAGGGAAAATGTACTTCATCATACACCTTACACTGTCCAGATGAAAGAACACTTTCCAAAGTTGTGTGTTTTAGTGAAAGCAAAGTGGCATATGCTGATCTCAGAGAAACAAACCTCTGCAGGATGTCCCGGTCACCCTAAAGATGTCTCTGCACATGTATGTATGGAAGCATAAAGGGAAGTGCCGTCTCCTTCAGTCTAGCGACCACACTGTTGGTAAAACTATTTCAAAGAAAAACAGCTTCCTGAAGATAGAAGCCTTTCAGAAAGTGCCTGCAAAAACATACGGAAAAAGATGTACACTTGTCTCTGAGAAACACATCTGTGAGGAATGAAAATTTCAAGGGATACATTATTTCATGAAGAGAGGAGTGATTCCAAGTATATCAGGGAAAGCATGGGAGGGGGGACCCACAAATCACTGAGAAACCACCCCGTAGAAGAACTGTCCATTAAACTTACAATTTCACTCCTAAAGGGATAAATATTCCCAAGGTGCATCTGACAGCATTGCCAAAGTGTGGTAATGCGTACCTCTGTAAATGAAGTCCATGAACAAGGCAAGAGGCTCCTCCCATCCTCCTTCCTGTAACAGAGGAGCGTTTTGCAATCTCTAAGGAAATAGCCATCCACCAAACTCAGAACGAGTTGCACTCAGCAGACAACACTCACCTACTATTTCCTTGTAGCAACAAGTGTGCGCTTGTAGCCTATATGAATGAGGGTCTGAGGAATCTGAACTCGATTTACATGGAAGGTGAAAAGCCAGCATCTTGTGGCATGAGTCCCTGAACCTGGAATGATGTGGCCCTACCCTTGCCTCCAACCCTAGGGCAGAAAGCGCAAATGCTCCTGGACACCAGGTCAGTGACAGAGGAATCAGGCATCCACCCAGAAGGCACACCAGCCATGCATGTCCCGAGTGGCAATGTGTGTGTGGGGCATTATAAAATGACCTGTAAGTACAACACTGTTACCAAGCCTCTGAGCCCAAAACTTCTAAGAGGCAGAGCCTCATCCTGACTCAGAAACACTGCTCAATTCATCGGGTAGGATCACAAAGGGCCCTGAACTTGAACCCTACTGTTTTGGGGACAGAAGCACTAACACTGGCATGGAGACATCCCCTACATCTGAGAAAGCACAAGTGACCCTGAAGACTTGGTCATGGCCCAGATCAGCTCGTATCTGAGTGGGAGGATGTGCCACCTGTATCCCTGCTTTGTGTCAAGATTGTGAAAGCATGAATGTGATTGAGTGAATGAACAATGTCACAATGGTATGACCAGGCCTGACAATGGAATGAGGAAGCAAGAGCCTCACCCTGATGCTAGCCCTCCTCTCAGCTCTTGGGGCACATCTCCAGACAGCCCAGCACAGGACCCCAATGGTCAGCCTCAAAGAAGTTGGAACATGACACCTTCCACAGTTATGTGTGGATGCATAGGGAATGTTCCATGGGCTTAGTCCTGAGGAATACCTCTGTCTAGCATGGAACTTGCAATGAACATCTGGTCTCATGGAGATACAATCATTATCATGGTACACGTGGAAACACAAGGAGAATAAGTCTCTCTGCTTCAATCTAAGAAGAAAAAAAATTAGACAAAGCTTCTCTCAATTTTGAGCTCTCCAGTAGCTAGAACATTTTCCCATAGTATGTGGGAAAGCTGAAGGTAGGTGCCATCAACTTGTCCTCTATAAAAGGCCCTGTGGCGGATCTTCACTCAGCTAACATGTTCTTTCCTGAAGAGAACGTTCCCAAATGTATGTGCAGAAACACAAGGAAAGGCCATATGCTTAAAATCTGAGGAACCATTCCAGGGACAATGAAGCTGTCCATTAACAGCATGTTTCCTGTTTCCTGATTATGAAAGCAGATTCAAGACACAGGTCTGGAAGGCAAAGGACGGGGCCTTGTCCTTAACTGTGTCAAACAAATCTCAGCAAAGGGAATGTCAATGATTGCGTTTTTCCAAGTTGTCACAGCAAGTGTCAAGCCTGTCTGAGTGGAGGCCTAAGGAACAGATTGTTAACTTATCTCCAGAAACACCACTGTGGGGAAACGTAGTTCACCATTAAGATTCCACAGACCAGAACAAGGAAGGGTTTCAAACGGTGTATGTGAAAGCCAAAGCAAAGTGCCATAATCTGATCTCTGAGAAACAAGCAGCTATGAGGTGCCTTGAACAACCTCAAGACGTGTCTCCTAGTGTATGTTTGGACGCAAAAACAGAAGTGCAACCTCCTGGAGTCTAGGGACAATATTGGTAAGAATGTCTTTCAAAGAACCACTTCTTCCTGAAAATAGAAGCCTTTCAGAAACGGCATACAAGAATATATGGAGAATGACGTCCCCTAACCTCTGGGACACGCCTCTGGGAGGAACACAACTGTCAAAGGATATGTCGGTTAATGAAGGGGGGAGTGATTCCAACTGTATAGGGGGCAGAATAGGAAAGTGTGATCCACAAATCTGTGGGATACAACCCCATAGAAAAACTGTCTATTCAACTTACGACTTCATTCCTGAAGAAAAAAAAAACAAACAAAAAACCTCCAAAATGCATGTAACAGCATTGGCAAAGTGTTGCATTGTTCCCTCAGGAAGTGAAGTCCATGGACAAGGCAAGTGGCTCTTTCCATCCTTCCTGTAGGACAGGAGGTTTGGCAATTTCCAAGGATATAGGCATCCACTGAACTCTGAGAAGCAGGTGTGTGCAGCATACAACAGTCAGCTAATATTTCGTTGTAGCAGCAAGGGTGCGCTGGCAAGCCTCTGTGTATGAAGGGCTGAGGAATTTGAACTTGATTTACAGGGAGGTTATAAGCCACCATCTTGTGGCACAAGGCCCTGCTCCTGGAATGGGTGGGTCTCCTCCCCACATGTAAGGGGGAAAGGTCAAATGGTCCTGGTCACCTTGTCAGTACCAGAATAATCAGGCTTCCACACAGAAGGCACATGAGCCACGTGTGCCCCTTGTGATCACGTAGGAGCTGGGAATTACTAAAAGACCTGGAATTCAACATCACTCTTTCCACACCCCTGACGCCAAAGCCTCTAGGAGGGAGATCCTCAGCCTGACTCGGAAACTCAGCTCAAGTATTCAGGTAGGCCTCCAAACGGCCTTGAATTTGACCCTACCATTTCCAAATCAGAAATAGTAATGCTGGCATACAGAAGACCTCGACATCTGAGAAAGCACAAGTGACCATGAAGACTTGTTTACTGCCCAGATCAGCTCCTAACTGAGCAGGCGGATGTGTCACCTGGATCCCTGCTTGGCCTCAAAAATGTTAAAGTATAATGGTGTCTGAATGAACAAACAATGCCACAAAGGTATGAATGGTGAAGACAGTGGAAAGCAGAATTTAGAGCTTTACCCTAATACTGGCCCTTCCCTCATCTCTCAGGGCTCATCTCCCCACAGCACTGCACTGCATCCCTACAGTCCACCACAATGAAGTTAGAAACCTAGCCCTTTCACAGGTGCGTGTGGAATCATTGGGAATATTCTGTGTGCTTGGCTAGGAGGAATACGTCTGTCTACCATGGAAATTGCAACTAACATCTAATTCCATGGTGGTACAAGCGTATTCAGGTACATGTGAAAACATAAGGAGAGTAAGTCTATCTTCTTCAGTCTAAAAAGAAAAATGGTAGAAGAAGCTTCTGTCAATTGTTAGCTTTCCAGTAAACAAAGCCATTTGCCATAATATCAGGGAAGAATAACGTAGGTGCCATCAACCTGTCGCCAAGAAAAAGCCCTTTTGGGGATCAGTTATTCTGCTAACATCTTGTTTCCCGAAGCTAGCATTTCCAAATCTCCTGCAGTCTAGTGACCACAGTGTCAGTAAGACTCTCTTTCAAATAACACTCCTTCCTAAATATGGAAGCCTTTCAGAAAGGGTGTATGAGAACATATGGAAAATGATGTCCACTAACATCTGGGAAATGCCTCTGTGAGGAATGCTACTTTCAAAAGACACATTGTTCCATGAACAAAGGAGATATTCTAAGTGTATGGGGTGAGCATAGGAAAGTGGGACTCACGAATCACTGAGAAACAACCCCATAGAAAAACAGTCCATTCAACTTACAACCTCACTCCTGAAGGAAGAAACATTTCCAAAGTGCGTGAGACAGCATTAGCAAAGTGTCGTACTGCTCACCTCTGGAAATGAAGTCTGTGGACAAGGCAAGAAGCTCCTCACATCCTCCTTCCTTTAGGACAGGAGCATTTTGCACTCTCTAAGGAAATAGCTATCCACTTACTTCTGAGAACCAACTGTATGTAGCAGACAACACACCTAATATTTTGTTGTAGAAACAAGGGTGTGCTTGCCAGCCCATCTGAGTGAAGACCTAAGGAAATTGATCTTGATGTACAGGGAGGATAAAAAGCCAGTGTATTGTGGACAGCATCCTGTGCTTGGAAAAGATGGGACCTACACCTATCCCAAACATAGAGTGGAAAGCACAAATGGTTCTGGACACCTGGTCAATGCCAGAACAATCAGACAACCACCCAGAGGGCACACAAGCCACGTGTGTCCCTTGAGTGGCCACATGGAGGTAGGTGTTAGTAGAACACGTGAAACTCAACAGACACTTATCATGCTCCTGACCCCAATGCTGCTAGGAGGCATAGCTTCAGCTTGACTTGGAAACTCATCTCAAGGCTTCAGTTGGGACTCCAAAGCGCCATGAATTTGCACACTGCTGTTTTTGAAACATAACCACTGATGCTGCAGTGGAGAGTTCCCTGACATCTTGGATAGCAATAATGATTCTGGAGACTTGGTCAATATCAGAGAGATCGGCTAAGAACTGTGCAAGAGAACGTGTCACCTGGATCCCTGCTTTGCCGGGAAATGTGAAAGCGTTTTCGAAGACTCAATTAGCGAACAATGTCACAACAGCATGACCAGCCCCAAGAGCCAAAAGCAGAAGCTAAGCCCTCACCCTGATGCTGGCATCTTGCTCAGGCCTAATGGCATGTTTCTACACAGACTTGCAGTAGACCCCCACGGACAGCCTCAAACAAGTTGGAAACCTAGTCCTTTAAAAGCATTTGTGGATTTACTGGGAACATTCCATGATCTTAGCTCTGAGGAATACAACTGTGTAGCATGGAACTTGCATCAAACATCTCGTTTCATGGAGATAGAAATGTTCTCAGTACACATGTCTATATGCTAGGAGTGTACATATATCTATTTCACTCCTAGAGAAAGCACAGTAGAGGGAGCTTTTGTTAACTGATAGCTTTGCAGTAGTTAGAAGCCTCTTTCATAGTATGTGGGAAAGGATAAATTAGGAGCCATCAACATCTTCCTTAGAAAAAGCCCTGTTGAGAAACCGTCATTCTGTTATCATTTTTCCTGAAGCTAACGTTTCCAAATATATGTGCAGAAGCACAAGGGAAGAGCCATAGGCTTAAAATCTGAACCCCAATTCCAGGGCAAATGGAGCTGTATACTAACATCTTGTTTTGTAATGGTGGAAGAAGTTTAAAAGTAAGCACGTGGAAGGGAAAGAAATGGGTGATGTCCTTATCTCTGACAAACAAGTCTGGGAGTAGGAAACGGTCAATGCATGTGTGATTCCAAGTAGTCACTAAGTGTAGAGCCAGTCTGTGGCAAGCCTAAGTAACAGGCCACTGACTTATCCCTGGAAACATCAATGGGGGAATATGTAGTTCATCCTACTGCTTCTATTGTGTACATGAAAGAACGCTTTTCAAGGTGTGTGTTGAAACCAAAGCAAGGTGTCACATGCTGCTGTCAGAGAAACAAACCTCTGCGGGATGCTACGGTCAACCTAAAGAAGTGTCTGCAAATATATGTGTGGAAGCATACAAGGAAGTTTCATATCCTTCAGTCCAGTGACCACAGTGTCTGTAAAACTATATTAGGGAACAACTTGATAACAACTTGTAACTTCCTGAAGATAGAAGCCATTCAGAAAGGGCATGTGAGATCATATGGAAAGTGATGCACAATGACCTCTGGGAAACGCTACTCTGAGAAATACAACTTTCAAGGGATACGTTGTTTTATGAAGAGAGGAGTGATTCCTAGTGAATTGGGGGAAGCATAGGACAGTGTGACCCAGTAATCACTGAGAAACAACCCCAGAGAAGCATTGTCCATTCAGCTAACAACTTCATTTTTGAGAGAGAAGCATTTTCAAAGTGCATGTGACAGCACAGGCAAAGTGTCGTACTGCTTACCTCAGGAAAGGAAGTCTATGGATATTACAAGGGGCCCGTCACATCCTCTTTCCTGTAAGACAGGAGTGTTTTGCAATCTTTAAGGAAATAGCCATCCATTGAACTCTGAGAACGAGCTGTGCACAGCAGAAAACACTCATCTAATATTTCATTGTAGCAACAAGGGTATGCTTGCAAGTCTATCTGTATGAAGGCCTAAGGAATTTGGACTCAATTTAGGGGGAGGGAAAAAAGCCAGCATTTTGTGGCATGAGGCCCTGTGCCTGAAATAGGTGGGTCCCTACAACACCCGTTGGGGAATAAGTGCAAATGGTCGTGAACACCTCATTAGTGCCAGCACAATCAGGCATCCATCCAGAAGGCACACAAGACATGTGTGTCCCCAGATTGGTCACGTGGTAGCTGGGTTTTACTAATAGACCTGAAACTCAACAGCACCATAGCATGCCACCCTGTGAAACTCTACTAGAAGGCTGAGCCTCAACCTGAGTCAAAAACTCACTCAAGGCTTCAGGTAGTAACCTAAATCTCCATGAATTTGAACCCTACCATTTTTGGAACAGAAACACTAACGCTGGCATGCAGAGGTCCCTGATATCTGAGAAAGCACAAATGACCATGATGACTTGGTCGTAACTGAGTGGGAGGAGGTGTCTCCTGGATTGCCTTTTCAACTCGAAAATGTGAGAACGTGATGGTGAGTGAATGAGTGAACAATGCTGCAGTAGTGTGACCAAACCCGACAGTGGATTGCAGAAGCTAGTGCCTCACCCTGATTCTGGCCCTCCGCTCAGCTCTTGAGGCACATCTCCGCACAGCCCTGCACTGGATGCCTATGGTCAGCCTCAGTGAAGTTTGAAACCTATCCCTTTCACAGGTATGTGTGGATTCATGGGGAATGTTCCCTGTGTTTAGTCTGAGGAATATGCCTGTCTAGCATGGAACTTGTAACTAACATCTCATCTTACGGAGATGCAAGCATATTCAGGGTACATGTGGAAACAGAAGGAGAATAAGTCTATCTGCTTCAATCAAAGAAGAAACACGGCAGAGGAAGCTTTTGTCCATTGTGAGCTTTCCAGTAGCTATAGCCTTTTGCCATCTTATGTGGGAAAGCCTGAGGTAGGTGCCATCAACCTGTTGCCTAGAAAAAGCCCTGTGGAGTATCAGTCATTTTGCTAATATCTCCTTTCCTAAAGAGAGCATTTCCAAATGTATGTGCAGAAACACAAGGGAAGAGCTATTTGCTTAAAATCAGAGGCACCATTGCAGGGACAGTGAAGCTGTCCATTAACAGCATGTGTGTCCTGCCTGTGGAAGCCGTTTCAAAACAGGTCTGGAAGGCAAAGGAAGGGGCCTTGTCCTTAACTCTGTGAAACAAGTCTCAGGGAAGGGAACGTCAATGAATGGGTTTTTCCAAGTTGTAGAGCAAGTGTCAAGCCTGTCTGAGTGGAGGCCTAAGGAACAGATTGTTAACTTATCTCCAGAAACACCACTGTGGGGAAACGTAGTTCATCAAAAAGCTTCCAAATCAGGAAGAAGGAAATCTTACAAACGGTGTGTGTGAAAGCCAAAGCAATGTGCCGCAGGCTGATCTCTGAGAAACAAACAGATTGAATGAACAACGCCAGAATGGTATAGCCAGTGCTGACAGTTGAAAGCAGAAGCTAGAACCTCACCCTGATCCTCGTCCTCCACTCAGCTCTCAGGGCAGGTCTTAGCACAGCCCTGCACTGGAAATACATCTGTCTAGCATGGACCTTGCAAATAACATCTCATTTCACAAAGAGGCAAGCCTTTTCAGGGCATATGTGGAACCATAAGAGAGTAAGTCTATCTTCTTCAGTCTAAGAAGAAAAATGGTGGAAGAAGCTCATGTCAACTGTTAGTTTTCCATTAACCAGTGCCCTTTGCCACAGTATGTGGGACAGCGTAAGGTAAGTGCCATCAACATGTCCCCAAGAAAAAGCCCCGTGGGGATCAGTCATTGTGCTAATATCTTCTTTCCTGAAGCTAGCATTTCCAAATGTATGTGCAGCAGCACAAGGAAAGAGCCATATGCTTAAAATCTGAGGCACAATTTCACGGCAAATGGAGCTGTATACTAACATCTTCTTACGTCACCTTGCAAGAAGTTTCAAAATAGGCCTATGGAAGGGGAAGGAAAGAGTCATGTACTTAACTGTGAAACTAGTCTCGGGGAAGGGAACATCGACTGTGTGTTTCCAAGTTGTCATTGTAAGTGGGAAGTCAGTCTATGGTGAAGCCCAAGGAACAGACTGTTAATGTATCTCAGGAAAGACAAGTGTGGGGAAATGTAGTTCATCATTCATCGTCCACTTCCCGGAGAATGAGACGTCAATATGACCTGCTGAATACATTTCCTGCCCTCGCCAGCTGGTCTTCAGAACAGAGGCATTAAGGTGAGTCTAAGAATGGAGCCAGATGACCACCCATTCCAGTACTTACTCTTTGGAGAGAAGAACAGTGGGCCAAAGAGAGAGCACCAGGGTCCTTGGCGATATCAGACTCTGACTGCTCTCACTGAGCACAGGACCAGAATGGAATCTTGCCACTGACCATTGACTGGTGGCTGTGTGAATGACCGCTCCATATCCCATGAAAGTGAACCACGGACTACTTGGAAATTCAGTAAGCTTCAAAGAATGGCTAGCAGGGGGCCAATGTTGTCCTTTCCAATGGGAATGAAATATATCTGGCCAAACGCTGACCTTTGTTTCCCTTTGCTACAGAAATATGACCAAGTGTCCCTTGAAACCTCCAGCCCAGCCTCAGCTGCCATGTTTCATTCACGAATCCCTCCCAATGTCCATGTATTTCTGAGACCAATTTGCAATGCATCCTGTGGCCCAACCGAATGCACAGGCTCAAGGGCTCGGCCACACTCCCAGGTTAACAAGAGGCTATGGCTCTGAGATGCATTACCTGAATGGCCACAAGGCTCAAGCTACTATGGACGGAGAAGCAATGTTTGGAAGTGGATACACAGGGCCAGAGTTCTTGGGTAGAGATGAAAATTTAATAATGTGGGAAAAGAAGGAACTAGCAAGGACATTTTCCAAGCGAGCTAGCCATATCAGGAATAAGAAACAGCTGTGGGTTTGGACAAATAGATCCTCCAGTGGCTACACAGGGTAGCCCTGTCAGCAAGGGGCCTGAATTCTTCCTGCTGAAAGAAAGAGAAAGCTTTTGGCCTTGGTTCCTTTTCCTGTCCTTCCCATCCCTGAATACATGAAGTAGTGGCTCAGAGAGGGCAAGGGTGCTTTTGGGGGTTACTCTCAAGTGTTTTGAAAGGGGACTCGGGGCAATATAACAGGCAAGGGCTATTTCTGAGCAAGTCATGCCATGAAGGGTTCTGTGGAAGGGTGAACTATCTTTTCTTCATAGTGAAGTCATGATCGTAAGCCTGGGGAGGGAGATAAGCTGTGTATTTATTTGCAGGCAGACACCAGGCAACCAAGATCTAATCAGGGATGTGTGTGTGTGTGTGTGTGTGTGTGTGTTCATGTGTGTGTGCATTTTTGCATTTGTGTGTATGCATCGTTGATCATTATGAGTAGTGTGTGGTGTTGGTGGTGGTGATACTCTGTGTGTGTGACTGTGTGTGTGTACTCGGTGTTGTTTGAGTCTGAGATAAGTTTGACAGGTGTTCTGGCTTCTGAAGTATATGTGTGGTATATAGGTGTGTTGAATAGGTGAGCGTATCTGTGTTCTAGATGTGTGTTGTGCATATGTGTGTGTTGTGTGTGTGTGAAGTTCATGAGTGGTGGTGTGTGGTGTGGTTTTTGTGTTGTACGTGGGCTTGGTGTGTGATGGAGAGGTGTTTGGTGTGGTTTATATTGGATATTTCTGTAGTGTATATGGGTAGTGTGGTGTGTTCTGTGTTTGTATAATATACATGCAGGGTGTTTGTGGGCTATGTGTTGTGCATGTGTTATTTGTTTTCTTGGTTACTGGTGTCTGTGCGGTTTAGTTTGAGAGGACTTTTTGTGATGAGTTTGGTGTATCTATGGTATGTGCATGGTGTTTGTGTATGTGCTGAGTATGTGATGCCTTTTTATGTAATCTCTGTGTGGTATGCTTGTGGGAGATCCATCCTGTGCTTGGTGTATTGTGGTGTGCATATGGTGTTTTTGTTGTGTATGACTGGCACACTTTTAAGGGTGATAAGTGTTGTAAGTTTGTGGTATATACATGGCTGCTTCTGTTATGTGAACAGTAATGTGCTGTTATGTGACCTGTTAAGTGCTGTTATGCGACCTGGGTGTGACCCACCCAAGCTCTCTAATGTGGCCTACCCACAGACAATTTTTTTAAGATTTTATTTATTTAATTATTTGACAGAGATCACAAGTAGGCAGAGAGGCAGGCAGAGAGAGGAGGAAGCAGGCTCCCCGCTGAGCAGAGAGCCTGATGCGGGGCTCCATCCAAGGACCCCGAGACAATGACGTGAGCTGAATGAAGACAGAGGCTTAACCCTCTGAGCCACCCAGGTGCCCCCCACAAACAATTTTTACTAAGCCTCTTCAGACACATGACGTTTCTGCATTTCCAATTTTCCAATTTTAAGACCCAATTTGGAAGTTCCCTTTGATGCAACATAATCACAGTCCTGAGAACTCTGTGGGAGTCTTCTCTTTCAAATGAGGACATTGCTCTGAGACACAGATTCAGAATGGTCCATTGTGATCATCTCTTTTGATATAAGGAGAAAAGGGCAGGAGCACCTGGTTGGCTCTGGTGGTTAAGTATCTGACTCTTGGTTGCAACAGAGGTCATGATCTCATGGGCTATGGGGTGGAGCACAGTGTCCTGCTGTGTGCTCCTCAGGGAGTCTACCTGAAGATTCTCTCACTCTGCCCCTCCCACAAGTCATAGGAAGTCCCCATCCCTCTCTCTCAAACAAATGTTAATTTTCAGAATGGAACTACAAGCCCTATCTCCCAAGGAGTTGGCTCTCTCGGGAATAAGGAATTCCTCTGGGCTCGGGCAAAGGGAAAACTCCCGTGGCTACACCAGAGAGTTGGTAGCAAAAAGCTTCCATTCTTCTTTTATAAATAGAGGGATAAATCTGCCCCCCTTTATATTTCTTGCAGTGCTGGCTTGGTGGTCCCTTATTGTTTCAGTTCTGAAGTCCTGGAAGCTCTTTCCCTCTCCATCTGTTCTGAATCATAGTCTTGCTGGGTAAGGTATTCTTGGTTCATGTTCTTTTCTTTTAGTACCTTGAATAGGTCCTACCTGTCCTTTCTGGTGTGCCAGGTCTCTCTGGAGATTTCTGATGCTATTCTTATGTTCCTCCCTCGGGATGTAAGAAATCTCTTCCCTCTAGTTTCTCTCAAGATATGTTCCTTGGCTCTAAGATTTACAGTATTTCTTACTACATGACCAGGTGTTGATCTATGTTTACTGATTTCATAGGGATTCTCTCTGCCTTTTTGACACAAATCCTTGTTTCCTTCCCCACATTAGGGAAGTTCTCAGCTATGATTTGCTCCTACATACCTTCTAGTCCTTTCCCTTTCATCGCCTCTGGGATTCAAATAATTGTGACTTTGAAAGGTTTCTTCGTGTCTTTGATTTTCTAAGCCTATTTGCATGGGCTACTAGCTACCTATCCCTATGTTCTTCAGCTTCTTTAGTTTCTATCCGATTACTTCTAGATCACTAAATCATTCTTTTGCCTCATTAACACCGCTGGTAGTGTATCCAGTGGACCCTGCTTTTCATTCATGGCATTATTAAGTTTGGCTTGATTAGACCTCATTTCAGCCCTTATAAATTCTATATTGTCACTAATGTTTTTTTTTTTCAAGCCTAGGTATTGACTTCATGATTGCTATCCAAAGGTATTGACTTCATGATTGCTATCCAAAAGTATATGTCTGTCATCCTCCTTTTATCCATATCCATTAGTTCTGTGCCAGAAGACATTGTCTCTGATTTTTTTTTCTTTTTGGAGTTTCTCCTTCTAGTCATTCTTTAGAGGGATTTTGAAGTGAATGGACAAAGTCCAGGATACCAAGCATGACCCAACATAGATAAATCCTAGCCAAATCCCAAGTGGACAGATACCACCAGCCAATGACAAAGCAAAAAAGGAAACACAAAGATAAAACTTTAAACTTTAAAACATTTTTTGTTTTAAAAATAAATAATTTTTTAAAAAATTAAAAAGTGGTGGTTTGAAGGGTTCTACAATTTCTCATGTGAGAAAGCATAGTGTTTCAGTTGTTCTTGCTTATATTTTGGTTTGTGTCTTAGAGGACTGTGTCCCAAATTTATTAGGAAAGAAAACTTCATATATAAAATGGTAAGACTGAGTAGAGTGAAGCATGGGCTAAAATAAAGCCTATATCTGTAGTAAGTATTGGTAAGTAAAAGTGTAAGTTCAAAATGTAACTAAGAGAAATGAGTTGGTGTAGTACACCTCTACTTGAATGGAGTAGAAGGTATGTAGAAAAATACATAGGGGGAAACAGTGTGAGAAGAGGAAAAGAAGAATGAAAGAAAAGGAGAAACATACCTGAAAAATAATCAAGTGAGGCCACACCTGGACCTCAACATTTAACTTTCTCCTGGTGTTGGGATTTCACACTCTTATAGGATCCCAGAAATTGTCATCCATCCGGTCTTCCAGCCTGTCTTCTGGGGAAGTGGTTTTCTTCACTTTTCTCGGGTAACCGTTCTTGAGCAGATTTGCCCCACCCCTGGGGGGCAGGCTCAATAAAAATGGACTTCGTGGCCTTTTTATTCCTTGGGGACCTTCTGTCCTTCTTCATGCCATCAGAGCAAAAATGTCTGTGGCTAAACCTCTGGCCCAGAGCAGAAAATTTGCAATGTGTACTCTTTAATAAATTCTGCAGGACAGTTTACAGTTCTCTCTGTCCCGCTGAAAACCACAGCCTCTTGCAGTGCACCCTAACATATACTCACTCAGAAGCATTTTCTGTGACCCAGGAGTATCTCTAGCCTTTGTGGTCCTAAAACCACAAATGGCTATGGGCTTGCACTAACACCCGAGATTCTGGAATCAGTTTTGAGTTTTTCCTTTAATATCAGGAACATGACAGCGATGCCACTAGAAAGCCCTTTCTCAGTCACTACCGCTGGGCTAGTTTTTGCCCAGTTGCAGGGTCAGATTCCACATTTTTTTTTCAGACTGTACTAGGAAAGAGTAGATATCGACCCACCCATTTCAAGGTTTCTGGCTACCTGTACTAAGAGTACCATCCTGGGCTCCCTGACCATGACCTGTTTCCTATCTCCAATGCTCAGGTCCTGGACCATTTCAGGAATCTCCTTTTGCTTAAAGGTCTCTCGTAACCTTGTCCATAATGCCTTACCTAGAATTCTGCCTTTCATTTCCAAAGTCCCCTTCAGGGAGGCATGTCTATTACTAGAGCAGATTTCTAAAGGTTCTGATTTTGTGCCCTGGTGTTATATCACTTTCCAGGCACCAGCTTATGGTGGCTCCCTGCCCCTTCTGTTTGTCTTCTGATACCTCTCCTCAAAGTCACCACACTACACATCTTACCTTGCTAGAAGCAGTCGCTTTTCTGTTTGTTGAGATCCAGATATATATTCTTATATCTCATGCTCATTTTGTGGGTGTTGAAAGTGTTTGAAATGTATCCAGCTAAATTTAGGGGACCAGTTGAAATGGCGCCCCCTAATCTTCTGCCATCCTGCCTCAGTCATCCTGCATTAATTTAAATTCAATTAGCCAACAAATACTACATCCTTACTTTTGATATAATGGTGAATGTTTCATTAGTTGCTTTTAACACCCAGTACAGCATAGATATTTTAACATTTTTTTTCTTCCATTCCAAGAGCAAGGAATGTTTTTCCATCTCTTTGTGTCTTCCCCAATTTCTTTCATGTGTGTTCGGTAGTTTCTAGAGTACAGATCCTTTAACTCTTTGGTTAGGTTTATTCCCAGGTATCTTAGGATTTTTAGTGCAATTGTAGGTAGGATTGACTCCTTTATTTCCCTTTCCTCAGTCACATCGTTTGTTTATAGAAATGCAACTGATTTTTGTCCAGCAATTTTACATCCTACCACATTGCTACATTGCTGTGTTGGAGAGGATGTGGAGAAAGGGGAACCTTCTTATACCATTGGTAAGAATGCAAGTTGGTGCAGCCACATTGGAAAACAGTGTGGAGATTCCTTACGAAATTCAAAATAGAGCTTCCCTATAACCCTGTAATTGCACTAATGGGTATTTACCCCAATGATACATGTGTAGTGAAAAGAAATCTTTACCCCAATATTCATAGCAGCAATGGCCACAGTTGCCTAACTGTGGAAAGAAACAGGATGCCCTTCAACAGATGAGTGGTAAAGAAGATATGGTCCATATATAGTATGGAATATTATGCCTCCATCAGGAAAGATGAATACCCAACATTTGCATCAACATGGGCGGGACAAGAAGAGGTTTTGCTGAGTGAAGTAAGTTGAACAGAGAGAGTCACTTATCTTGTACTTTCACTTATTTGTGGAGAATGAGGAATAGCATGGAGGACATGAGGAGATGGAGAGAAGAAGGGAGCTGGGGAAAATTGGAGAGGGAGACAAACCATGAGAGACTGTGGACTCTGAGAAACAAACTGAAGGTTTTGGAGGGGAGGGGGCTGGAAGGTTGGGTGAGCCTGGTGGTGGGTATTATGGAGGGCACATATTGCATGAAGCACTCGGTTGGTGCATAAACAATGAATTCTGGGACACTGAGAAGAAATTTATTAAAAGGGCATAAAAAATAAAGAGTCATATTGATAAGAATATATTAATTGTAGGGGATCTTAACACACCACTTTCGGGAATAGACAGATCGTCTAAGTGGAAAATCAACAATGAAACAAGAGCTTTTAATGGCATATTGTACCAGATGTACTTCATAGATATATCCAGAATATTCCACCCTAAAACAACAGAATACTCATTCTTCTCGAGTGTATATGGAACGTTCTCCAGAGTAGAACCACATTATGGGTCACAAATCAGGGTTCAACCAATACCAAAAGACTGAAATTATTCCGTGCATGTTCTCAGACCACAGTGCTTTGAAACTGGAACTCAACAACTAGAAAAAGTTTGGGAGAAATTTAAACACTTGGAAGCTAAAGACCATCCTGCTCAAGAATGTTTGGATCAACCAGGAAATAAAGAAGAACTTAAACATCATGGAGACCAATGAAAATGAGAACCCATTGGTCCAAAGCCTATGGGATATGGCACAGGTGGTCCTAAGGGGGAAAGCCTCACTCAAATAAAAAATCCTGAATACAAATTCTCTTTACACCTCAGAGAACTGGAGAATCAACAACAAATTAAGCCAACCCCATGCATTAGAATGGAAATAATTAAGATTAGAACAGTGATCTATGAGGTAGAAACTAGAGTAATGGTAGAACACATCAATGAAACCAGAAGCTGATTCTTTAAAAGAATTAATTAGATTGATAAGCCACTGGCCAAAGTGATCCAAAATAAAAGAGAGGGGACCCAAACTCAGAAAATTATGAATGAAACGGGAGGGGTATGACTCACACCCAGGAAATGGAAACAATCAGAAATTATTATTAACTGCTATATACCAATAAGTTAAGCAACCTAGAAGAAATGGATGCATTCCTGGAAACCTATAAACTTCCAAGACTGAATTGGGAAGAAATTGACAACCTGAACAGACCAATATCTAGTAATGAGATTGGAGCAATGATGACAAAAAAACTTCCCCAAAAGCAAGAGTCTAGGGACTGACAGATTCCATAGATTCCTACTAAACATTCAAAGAATTGATGCCTACTCTTCTGAAGCTGTTTCAAAAAATAGAAACAGAAGGAAAATTTCCAGATTTTTCTATGAAGCCAGAGTTACTCTTTTCCCCAAATCAGGCAAAGACCCCATCAAAAAGGAGAATCGCAGACCAATATCCCTGATGAATATGGACACCACAATTCTCAACAAGATCCCAGCTAATATAAGCCAGCAGTACATTAAAAAAATTATCCTCCATGACCAGATGGGATTTATCTCTGGGAGGTAAGAGTGTTTCAAAATTAGCAAATCAATCAGTGTAATAGAACAAATTTCGAGGAGAAGAGAGAAGAACCACACGGTCCTCTCAATTGATGCAGAAAATATATTTGACAAAATACAGCATCCTTTCCTGATTAAAACTCATCAGATTATAGGGATACAGGGCACATTCCTCAACCTCATAAAATGCATCTATGAAAAACCCACAGCAAATATCACTCTCAATGGGGGAAAGTTGAAAATGTTTCCACTGAGATGAGGAAAATGAAAAGGATGCCCACTCTCACCACTCTTGTTCAACATAGTACTAGAAGTCCTAATGACAGCAGTCAGACAACAAAAAGAAAATAGAATATATTCAACCTGACAAAGAAGAAGTCCAAATTTCTCTCTTCACAGCTGACATGATACTTTATAGGGAAAACCCAAAACACTCCACTCCCAAACTACTAGAACTCATACAGTAATTCAGAAATGTTTCAGGACACAAAACCAGTGCACAGAAATCAGTTGCTTTCTTATGCACTAACAATGAAAGTGTAGAAAGGGAAATTAGAGAATCAATTTCATTTATAATAGCACCAAAAATTATAAGATACCTTGGAATAAACCTATCCAAAGAGATAAAACATCTATACTCTGGGAACTACAGAACACTCATGAGGGAAAATTGAAGAAGATACAAAAAGATGGAAAAACATTCCATGTTCATGGATCAGAAATTCTTAAAATGTCTATACTGCTCAGAGCAATCTATACTTTCAATGCCATCCCGATCAAAATTGCATTGATATTTTTCAAAGTGCTACAGAACCAGAAGAAAATTTGTACAGAACCAGAAGAAATCCCGAATTGCTAAGGAAATACTGAAAAAGAAAAACAAAGCTGGGGGCATCATGTTGCCTGATTTCAAGCTTTACTACAAAGCTGTGATCACCAAGACAGCATGACACTCGCAGAAAAGCAGACACATACACTAAAGGAATAGAGGGGAGATCTCAGATATGGACCCTCAACTTATGGTCAAACAATCTTCAACAAAGCAGGAAAAAAATATCCAGTGCAAAATAACAGTCTCTTCAATAAATGGTGCTGGAAAAATTGGACAGCTATGTATTGAAGAATGAAACTCAACCATTCTCTTATACCACATACCAAGATAAATGCAAAATGGATGAACGATCACTACATGAGACAGGAATCCATCAAAATCCTAGAGGACATCACAGGCTTTTAACCTCTTCAACATCAGCCATGGCATCTTTTTCAAGACACATCTCCAAAGGCAAAGGAAACAAAAGTGAAAATGAACTTTTGGGACTTCATCAAGATAAAAATCTTCTTCCCAGCAAAGAAAACAATCAACAAAACAAAGAGGCAGCCCACAGAATGGGAGAAGATACTTGCAAATGATATTAAAAAGGGTTGATATCCAAGATCTACAAGGAACTTCTCAAAGCCAACACCCAAAAGCAGATGATCCTGACAGAAAACGGGCAGAAGACATGAACAGACATTTCTCCAAAGAAGACATACAAATGGCTAACAGACTCATGAAAAAATGTTCATTATCATTAGCTATCAGGGAAATTAAAATCAAAACCACATTGGTAGGTATTAAGGAGTGAATGTCTTGCATGGAGCACTGGGTGTGATGCATAAACAATGAATCTTGGAACACTGAAGAAATAAAGTTCAAATTTTAAAAAATCTAACTTTAACACTGGTTAGATTGACAAGACAGGAAACAACCCTGTCTTGGAGAGGATGTGGAGGAAGGGGAACCCTCTTATACTGTTGGTGGGAATGCAAGTTGGTGCAGCCACTTTGGAAAACAGTATTAAAAAAATAAAAATATAACTTTTGGCCCAGCAATTACACTACTGGGTATTTACCCCAATGATACAGATGTAGTGAAAAGAAAAGCCATCTATACCCCAATGTTCATAGCAGCAATGGCCACAATATCCAAACTATAGAAAGAACCAAAATGCCCTTAAACAGTCGCATGGATAAAGAAGGAGTGGTCCATATATATAATGGAATGATATTCAGCCATCAAAAAGAATGAATACCCAACTTTTGTATCAACATGGATGGTACTGGAGGAAATGATGCTGAGTGAAATAAGTCAAGCAGAGAGAGTCAATTATCATATGGTTTCACGTACCTGTGGAGCATAAGGAATAACATGGAGGACATTAAGAGAAGGAAAGGAAAAGTGAGTTGGGGGAAATCAGAGGGGGAGATGAGCCAGGGAATCAGTGGATGCTTAGAATCAGGCTGAAGGTTTTAAAGGGAAGGGGTGTAGGGGGATGGGTGAGTCTGGTGGTGGGGATTTCAGAGGGCATGTATTGCATGGAGCACTGGGTGCCATACATAAACAATAAATCTTGGAATACTGCATCAAAAACTAAGGATGTATTTATGGTAGCTAACAATGCCATAAAAAAGACATTTAATATATAGCTACCCTATGACCCAGGACTACACTACTGACTATCTCGAGGATACAGATATAGTGAAAAGAAGGTGCACGTGCACCCCTGTGTTCATAGCAGCAATGTCCACAATAGCCAAATTATGGAAGGAGGTGATATGTCCTTCAACAGATGAGTGGATAAAGAAGATGTGGTTCATATATACAATGGAATATTACTCAGCCATTAGAAAAGGTGAATCCCTACCATTTACATCGACATGGATGGAACTGGAGGATATTATACTAAGTGAAATTAGTCAATCAGAGAAAGACAATTATCATATGGTTTCACTCGTATGTGGAACATAAAGAATAGTTCAGAGGACCATAGGAGAAGGGAGAGAAAACTTAATGCAGAGAAATCATTGAGGAATATGAACCATATGAGAGTCTTGACTCCAGGAAAAAAAACTGAGGGTTACAGAAAGGGAGAGGGGTGGGGAGATGCAGTGACTGTTCGATAGGAATTGAAGAAAGCACGAGATATGATAGGCACCATGTTTAATATTAAACTAGTGAATCGTTGAGCATTATATCAAAAGCTAATGTTGTACTATACCTTGGTTAATTGAACTTAAATAAAAAGAGAAAAGAAGGAATAGAAGATAACAACAACAACAACGAAGTGTGATTAGGGTGTAGCATAATGGGGCCAGCTGCAGGGGTGGTTCTTATTACCTCTAGATCCTAGGGAGAAGAGGAGAGAACTGTTATGGGAAATTTGGAAAGAGTTCTCTAGAGTTTTCTAGAGTAGCTCTCCTTGAGATGAGTGCTGCCTCTACTGAGGAATGCTCGGCTTGAGTGAAGGAGCCATGTGACTTGCACTCTGATCTCAATCTCCTTCGTTGCTGTGTTGCTGGTAAGCAGAGGTTGTGGGAACCTACAATCCTTCATCAGAAAAACACAAGTAGAGAGGATGGTAAGTGAGGAGGAGCCAATAGAAAACATCTAGCCCAAGTGTAAACCCGCAGAAAAGCCAGTGGAACACCTCGCCCTGAGTGTGAAGCACATTACACAAAGAGAAGAGGGAAACAGTGAAGGGAAATTTTTAAAAAGTGTGGATTTGGTTGATGAGCAGTTAATATGCAACATTTGTCAATATTTTGTTGGTTTGTCCGATTGAGTAAAAAAAAATATATATGTGTGTATATATATAATATATATGTAATTATATATATAATATTATACATATATTGATTAAAAATATATATGTACACATATATACACATATATAAATAATATATAATATATATATATAATTATATATATAATATAAAATATCTAATATAAAATATATAGAGATGTATATATATAACATATATATGATATATATACCTATATATGTCATATATATACATATACATATATATTTATATTATATATTATTTATATATGTATATATAAATTTTATATTTTATATTATATATTATATTATTATATTATATATTATTATATATTTTTAAAAATATATATGTAATAAGGGGAGGTGGAAAGATGGAGAAGTAGCAGGCTGAGAAGACATCAGGTAGAAGATCAGCTAGATAGCCTATCAAACCATTCTGAGCACCTGCGAATCCAACAGGAGATCGAAGAGAAGAAGAGCAACAATTCTAGAAACAGAAAATCGACCACTTTCTAAAAGGTAGGAACAGCGAAGAAGTGAACCCAACATGACGGGAAGATAGACCCCGGGGGGAGGGGCTGGCTCCCAGCAAGTGGCGGAACAATGGAGCACAAAATCAGGACTTTTAAAAGTCTGCTCCATGGAGAGACATGGCGCCAGAGGCTAAACTGGGTTGAAAACCTCGCGGGGACAGCGTGGACTCAGGTCCCGTGGGTCACAGAAGGATCGGGGGTGTCTGAGTGTCACAGAACTCACAGGTATTAGAATGCGGGACCTGGCTGCAGAGACAGAGCCGAGGAGTGAGCTCTCAACTCGGAGTTACCGTGAACCATAATCTGTGACACGGGCTGGTGCTCTGTGCATGGGGTCCCCCAAGATCCAGGGAGACTCCGACCTGGGAGAGCCCGGAGATCTGCGGGGTTCGGAGACTCCAGGTGGGACACTGTGCCAGAGACAGAGGTGCTTGATCACAGGCTGGGTGACCTCGGAGTGCAGCCAGAGGCCAGTGAAACGGGCCTGATTGTGCGCATTTTTCTCCAAGTGCGGCTGGAGGCTGGGGACAGGGGAGTGATTCCGTGCTTTTCGCTGAAGGTGCACTGAACACGGAGGCCCCGAGCTCTCATCTCCTCCGAGCTGGAGATTGGGAGGCCGCCATTTTCATTCCCGTTCTCCAGAACTCTACGGAAAGCATTCAGGGAACAAAAACCCCAGAAGGCGAAACTGAGAGGATTACTTAGCCCGGCCCCAGGTAAGGGCGGTGCAATTCTGCCTGGGGCAGAGACAATTGAAAATCACTACAACAGGCCCCTCCCCCAGAAGATCAACAAGAAACCCAGCCAAGACCTAGTTCACTTAACAAGGAGAACAGCGGAATTCCAAAGGAGGAGAAAGCAAAGCATGGAATTCTTGGCTTTCTCCCCATGAATCTTTAGTCTTGCAAAGTTAATTAATTTTTTTAATTTTTTTTCTCTTCTGCTATTTTTTTAACATTTACCCTTTGCTCTTTTAACGTTTTTTAACTAGTTTATCTTAATAACTTTCTTAAAAAAATATTTTTTGAACCTTTATTATTATAGTCATATCCTTCATTGTATCTAACTTTATTCTTTGTATACACGTAGGGTTTTTTTTTCTTCTTAATAATTTGGGGTACAACTTCTTCTAATAGATCAAAATACACCCCAAATCTACTACTGGGATTGATATAGTCTCCAGCCCAAGAAAGTTCTCTCCACTTTTTTTTTATTCTCCATACCAACTTAACTTATCAACTCCTTTGTTGGAAAAAAAAAAGTTTTTTTTCTTTAATCTTTATACTCATATTCCTTCCCTTCATTGTGTTTACCCTTATATATGTTTTGCATTCTTTAAAATTTTGGGAGGTAGTTTTTTCTGAGACCAAAATACTCCCAAAATTAACTGAGTAACCCTGTTCTAGTCACCAGTCTAACTCACATATATATTTTTATTTTTTATATATTTTTTCTTTATTTCTGTTCTCTTTTATTTATTTTTTTTCTCTTCTGAACTACTTTTTACCCCCTTTCTCACCCCCCCTACGATTTGGGGTATCTTCTGTTTTGTTTAACGCACATCTTCCTGGGGTCTTTGCCACCCTGTTAGTATTATATTTGCTCCTTCATATATTCTTATGTGGACAAAATGACAAGGAGGAAAAAATCACCACAAAAAAAAAGAACAAGAGGCAGTACCGAAAGCTAGGGACCTAATCAATAGAGACATTGGTAATATGTCAGATCTGGAATTCAGGATGAGGATTCTCAAGGTTCTAGCCAGGCTCGAAAAAGGCATGGAAGATATTAGAGAAACCCTGTCTGAAGAAATAAAATCCCTTTCTGGAGAAATAAAAAAGCTAAAATCTAATCATGTTGAAATTAAAAAAAAGCTATTAATGAGGTGCAATCAAAATTGGAGGATCTTACTGCTAGGATAAATGAGGCAGAAGAAAGAATTAGTGATATATAACACCAAATGACAGAGAATAAAAAAGCTGAGCAAAAGAGAGACAAACAACTACTGGACCACGAGGGGAGAATTCGAGAGATAAGTGATGCCATAAGATGAAACAACATTAGAATAATTGGGATTCCAGAAGAAGAAGAAAGAGAAAGAGGAGCAGAAGGTATACTGGAGAGAATTATTGTAGAGAACTTCCCTAATATAGCAAAGGGAACAAGCATCAAAATCCAGGAGGTGCAGAGGACACCCCTCAAAATCAATAGGAATCAGTCCACACCCTGTCATCTAATAGTAAAATTTACAAGTCTTAGCGACAAAGAGAAAATCCTGAAAGCAGCACGGGACAAGAAGTCTGTAACATACAATGCTAAAAATATTAGATTGGCAGCAGACTTATCCACAGAGACCTGGCAGGCCAGAAAGAACTGGCATGATATATTCAGAGCACTAAATGAGAAAGACATGCAGCCAAGAATACTTTATCCAGCTAGGTTATCATTGAAAATAGAAGGAGAGATAAAAAGCTTCCAGGACAAACAAAAACTGAAAGAGTTTGTAAACACCAAACCAGCTCCACAGGAAATATTGAAAGGTTGAAAGGGGTCCTCTAAGCAAAGAGAGACCCTAAAAGTATTATCAGAAAGGAACAGAGACAATATACAGTAACAATCACCTTACAGGCAATAAATTTGCACTAAATCCATATATCTCAATAGTTACCCTGAATGTAAATGGGCTAAATGCCCCAATCAAAAGACACAGGGTTTCAGAATGGATAAAAAAACAAAGCCCATCAATATGCTGCCTACAAAAAACTCATTTTAGATCCAAAGACACTTTCGTATTTAAAGTGAGGGGGTAAACAATTTACCATGCTAATGGACATCAGAAGAAAGCTGGGGTGGCAATCCTTATATCAGATCAATTAGATTTTAAGCCAAAGACTATAATAAGAGATGAGGAAGGACACTATATCATACTCAAAGGGTCTGTCCAACAAGATCTAACAATTTTAAATATCTATGCCCCTAACATGGGAGCAGCCAAATATATAAACCAATTAATAACAAAATCAAAGAAACACATTGACAAGAATACAATAATGGTAGGGGATTTTAATACACCCATCACTGAAATGGACAGATCATCTAAGCAAAATATCAACAAAGAAATATAGGTCTTAAATGACACACTGGAGCAGACGGACATCACAGATATATTCAGAACATTCCATCCCAAAGTAACAGAATACACATTCTTCTCTAGTGCCCATGGAACATTCTCCAGAATAGATCACATCCTGGGTCATAAAACAGGTCTCAACCGGTATCAAAAGATTGGGATCATTCCCTGCATATTTTCAGACCACAATGCCCTGAAGCTAGAACTCAATCACACGAGGAAGTTGGGAAAGAGCACAAATACATGGAGACTCAACAGCATCCTTCTAATGAGTGAATGGGTCAACCAGGAAATTAAAGAAGAATTGAAAAAAAATTATGGAAACAAATGATAATGAAAACACAACCATCCAAAATCTGTGAGGCACAGCAAAGGCAGTCCTGAGAGGAAAATATACAGCGATACAAGCCTTTCTCAAGAAACAGGAAAGGTCTCAAATACACAACCTAATCCTACAACTACTGGAACTCGAGAAAGAACAACAAAGAAAGCCTAAACCCAGAGGGGAAGAGAAATAATAAAGATCAAAGCAGAAATCAATGAAATAGAAACCAAAAAAA
>ML104877.1:0-16514 GCA_003697995.1 Taxidea taxus jeffersonii | reverse complement strand
AGAGATCACAACTTACCTATCAAAGCTCTTTGCTTACTTTTTTTTTAATATTTTATTTTTTATTTTATTTGACAGATAGAGATCACAAGTAGGCAGAGAGGCAGGCAGAGAGAGAGAGAGGAGGAAGCAGGCTCCCTGCTGAGCAGAGAGCCCGATGTGGGGCTTGATCCCAGGACCCTGGGATCATGACCTGAGCTGAAGGCAGAGGCTTTGACCCACTGAGCCACCCAGGCGCCCCTCTTTGCTTACTTTTGAATCTGACTAGTTTTAGTGGTAGTTGTTGTTGAGTGGTAGGTGTTCCTTCTGTGTCCTGGGTATAAACTCCTATCACACAGGCAATTCACAAAACTTTCTCCTGTTGTGTTGGTTGCCTTCCTTACATTTAAAAAAAATTTTTTTTTTTTTAAGATTTATTTATTTATTTATTTGACAGACAGAGATCACAAGTAGTCAGAGAGGCAGGCAGAGAGATAGGAGGAAGCAGGCTCCCTGCTGAGTAGAGAGCCTGATGTGGGGCTCGATCCTAGGACCCTGGGATCATGACCAGAGCCGAAGGCAGAGGCTTTAACCCACTGAGCCACCCAGGCACCCCTCATTTTTTTTTTAAATAAACCTTTGATTAAAGTATAACATGCATACAGAAACATGCTCAAAACACAAGGATACAGCTTGATGAATTGTCACAAAATGAGCACACCTGTGTGACTGCAAGTTCCCTTTCATTACCCCCTTCCAGTCTCTTCCCTTCCTTCCCCTTTCCTGGGCTATGATCCCAACTTCTAATACCATAGATTAGTTTTGCCTATTTTTAAACTCTAATGAATGGAATATTACAGCATGTAATTTTCCCCCTTGGCTTCTTTTGCTCTTCACTCTTGGAGTTTTTCATCATCACCATCACTGTAATTTGGTCTCATTCATTGCTATATAATCTTCCATGGATGGATCTGCCCCAGATTACCCTTTGACCTGTTGATGGACATTTGGGCTATCGTGCCAACTTTCTGAAGCCACTGCCAGTGAGGCAACCTCTACCTGTGCCTGTCGGCACCTCCAAGCAGGCTCTGGGAGGAGGGGACAATTATGCTCCCCATCTGAGGGGAGGAAGAGGAGGGTACAAGGAGAAACTGGGACCACTTGCCAAGCCCAGAGCTGGGGTTCTGCCCAAGACTGACCAGCCTGCCCCAGCTGAGGCCGGCTCACACCCTTTCACCATCTCCTTTACGTCACACACTGTCTGTCATCTCCCTGCCCTTCCCTGGTGAGCTCCATGAGGAAGTTCAGTGTCTAGGTGTGCTGCCTGCCTGACCACACAGCCTCCTTCTCCCCACCAGTCTGAGAGGCCTCCAGGCTGGAGGGCCTTCCTCTTCCTCGACCCTAGGCCAGTATGGGACCTAGCCCAGCATCTGCTGTGTGGGATTCTGGTCAGGAGATCCAAGGTGGAAATCAGTGTGGTTTGGGCCAGAAGCCCTGGGTGTGACAGTGCTGCCAACTCCACGTCCAACCTTGGCCAAGTCACTTCACCTCCATGCCTGGGTCCTTCCTTTGTACAGCGATGTGGTTGTGAGGTTATATAAGTTAGTCCCTGAGAAGTGCTTGGCTACGTGCCTGGGCAAGTGTCCACTGTCTGGTGGCTCTGTTTATTACCTCTGTTCGCTGTTGTCATGGAGACAAAGGAGGCGTCCATCCCCAGGCCCTACCAGCTAGAGCTGGGTGTCTTCCCTGCCCTATCAATTACTCTTTTGTGTTTCTAGTCTCCTTCCAGCTTAGTGAAGCTACCTTCCTGATAAAATCTTCGTCTCCAGCACACTACCCCTCTCCCTTGTGGACTGGCCCTTTGAGGATCTCTAAACCAACAGATGGCTCCTCTCTTTCCCCAGGGGCTCAGGTCTGATTCTTAGCTTTTCAAAAAAATTAAAAAGTTTTAAAAGGTGATAGACGTCTTCAGTTTAAAATGTGAAAGTCTCAAGATGAAAGCTGAAAAAAATCAAGCTTCCTCTCTCTTTCTCTCACCCCTAGGCCCTTGCCACTTAGTCTCCTCCTTTGTATGTTTCTAGAAAATTCTGTCAGACAGGAATTACTCCTGCATTTACATTTCACATAAATGGAACTCTCTCCACAGACATTCTTCACTTTGCTATTATTTTTTTTTACAGAGAAAAAAAGCAATACCAAACCATTACTACTTTCTAATTTTTTTTTTATTTTGAAATAGTTTAAGACTCATAGAAGTTGCAAAAATAGTACAGAGAGTTCCCATGGACCTTTCACCCAGCTTCCCCCAGCTCCCTGCCCCCCCCCACCCCATGATAACATCTTACATAATCATAGTGCATTGTCAAGACCAGGAAATTGACCTTGGTACAATATTATTAACTCAAAATCAGACCTTATTTGGGTTTCACCAGTTTTTACATGCAATAATTGTTTTGTTTTGTTTTCCGGGGCATAGTTCTGTGAAATGTTATCACATGGATAGATTTTGTAACCATCAGGATATAGAATTGTTCCAGTCACCAAAAAAGACTCCCTCATGCTAACACTTTATAATCATGCCCTTCCCCAACCCTTTCCCCTTGCAACCGCCACTCCCTTATCCATCACTATAACTATGTTACTTGACAGGTGTGTATAAATGAGCCATACACTGTGTAAGCTTTTGGGATTGGCACTTTTTGCTCAGCATAATGCCCTTAAGATCAGTTTGTTGTATTTATCAATAAGCCATTCTTTTGTATTGCTCTGTAGTATTCCATTTAACGGAGCCCCACATTTTGGGTATCCAGATACCCGTGGAAGGACGTCGGGTTGTCTCCAGTTTAGGGAAATTACAAACCAAGCTACTATGAATGTTCACATACAGGTTTTTGAATGAACGTGGCTTCCTTTTTCTAGGAGAAGTACAATAGCTTAGGTGTATGGTAAGTGTATGTGTAACTGGGTAAGAAACCACCAGACCATTTTCCAGAGTGGCTGCACCTTTTTACATTCCCACTGGCAGTGTTTAAGAGTTCCAGCTGCACTGTGTCCTTGTCAGATCTTGATACTGCTCATATTTTTTTTATTTTAGTCATTGGAATAGGTTTGTAGTGCTATCTCCTCAGAGCTTCATTTGGCATTTCCCCAATGGCTAATGATGTGGAACATGTTTTCTTACATTTATTTTCCATCTGTGGATCCTGTTTGTTGAACATATATTCTCTGTCTTTGTTGAACCATCTGTTCAAATTGTTTGCCCGTTTTCTAATTGTTTTCTTACTATCGAGTTTAGAGTATTCTTTATATATTCTAGATACAAGTCCTTCTTGAAATAGAAGTTTAGCAAACACTTTCTCCTACTCTGAAGCTTGTCCTTCATCCTTTTAGCAGAGTCTTTGCAGGCCAAACACTTCTGATTTTGATGGGGTCCAGTCTATCCATTTTTCTTTTTATGGACATTGCCTTTGGCATCAGGTCTAGCCACCTCGCCTTTCACTTTAATGTTTCTTGTGGATCTTTCCCTATCAGCATTTACATGCATTTACAGCATTACTTCCTTGTTATGTTTTTGTGGCCACAGGTATGCCAACAAACAAATAAAGCATAACTTTATTTCACCAGTGCCCTGTCAGGTGACCTGACTGTTCAAACTTGTGTCATTTGAACAGTAATGCAGTAAATCACCCTGAGCCTATACTGTTCTCACACTGTGGCTTCCACATGCCTGTAGGATAGATTCCTACAAGTAGGGTTGCTGGTCAGAGGGGTCAGGCATCTGTAGTATCGATAGTATCTTCCCCTGGCCCTCCCACTAGGATGTCTGAACCGGTTAACTCTGCCCCCCACCTCTTGCCAACACGGGATTTTGTCAGTTTGTTTGGTGTTTACCAATCTGAGTCGTGAAGAATCATTTCTCCAGATGGTTCTAGTTTAGCTCTCTCTTTATGAGCTCTTGTGTTTTCCTTCCTGTGAATGTTCAGTTCTTCTGTGGTTCTGTCCTTCTTGGCTCCTGGCTTGATTGATTAGAAGCTCACCCTTCACTTTCAGGCAGGCTGCGGGACACAGGAACTCTCTCCCAGACCAGTCCTCAGGTGCTAATGGGGCTGAGACCTGGGTTCATGCTGTGCTCCTTACCCGCTGCTGTGAGTCTCCTCCCAAGTGAATCAGGGTACCCATCTAGGAAATGGGGATAAGAATAGCACCTACACATAGGACTGTTAAGATTTCTGGAGTAAATAGGCCTTAGAACAGTGCCTGGCCCACAGTGGGTGGTATAGAAGTTATTAGTTCCATAGTTAATTCTAGTTAATAATAGTATTGGATTATGTATTTGAAAGTTGCTAAGAGAATAGACCTTAAAAGTTCTCATCACAAGGGTGCCTGGGTGGCTCAGTGGGTTAAAGCCTCTGCCTTGGGCTCAGGTCATGATCTCAGGGTCCTGGGATCGAGTTCCACATCTGCCTCTCCACCTACTTGTGATCTCTCCCTGTCAAATAAATAAATAAAATCTTTTTTAAAAAAAAGTTCTCATCACAAGAAAACAAATTGTATCTCTATGTGGTGATGGATATTAACTAGACTTATCCTGGTGATCACTTCCCAACACATACACATACTGAATCATGTTGTACACCTGCAACTAACATAATGTTCTATGTCAATTCTATCTGAATTTTTTTAAAAAGACATGTTAGCATGTTAGCTCTTTTATTATCATCTGAAGGAACAGGATTTCCTACAGCCTCGCCTCAAAGTGGTTATCCAGCCTTCTCTGGACTCTCCCAGTGTCTGGGGGATCCCTGCATCCTGGACAGTTTTGTTCCAACTCAGAGGTTTGCAGACAGCCACCAGACAGCTCACATTGCCAGAGGAGCCCCTGTGAAGGCTGCTTCCTTGTGCTGGCTGCAAACTGTCACCTTTGATTGCTCTGTCCCTGAGGGAGATCCTACTGCCATCTCCCTCCTGCATGCCCTATGTGCTGTGCCATGGACAAGCCTATCTGAAGCTTGACCACGAACAGGATAGGGACAGGAAATTCTGTAGTCAAAACTAGGGAAGGAACTGCTTGGATATTGTGACAGGGCCCGAGAAAGTCCCCACGTGTGAGGGTATTGGCCTGGATCACATCTCAACAAGAAGATCAGGGCCTCCCTCCTGCCCCTGGCCTTTTTCCCTCATGACCTTCTGGGACCCTCATCCTCCGAGAGCTGAGGCAAGGGAAGCCCATCGAGGACCAGTTGGGGAAGCAGGTCAGTGTCCTCACCAAGAGCTTGGGTTTAGGCATCTTGATTTGAATCCTAGTTCTTGGCTGTATGACCTTGGGAAAATCACTTAACCTCTCTGAACTGTGGTTTCCTCATCTATAAAATGGGGCTGACAGAAGTGTTTGCATCCTAGAGTGGCTGTGAGTTAAATGGGATGGTGTCTGTGAAATGTTTAGCTTGTGCCTGGCCCAGAGAGGTGGTAATGGTGGTGGTCTTTGTTGTTCCTGTTGTTATTGAGGACAGGGATCTCAGGCCTTTGTAGCTACTTGTTCCCTTTCCTGGGGCACCTTCCTTACTCCTTCCACTTGACTAATCCCATCCACATTTCAGGTCTCGGCCTAACCAAGCACCCACCATGAGTTGGGTCCTACAAACCTGGTGGGGAGTAGCACACTGCCTCCCCCTAGGGAACATTTTCTCTAGCTTCTCCTTACAGGGGCCAGCCTGGGCAAGAATCAGATGACTTGGGTTCTTGTTCTATAACATCTACCAACTTCCTGGGTGCTCAGGCAAGGCATTTCTCCCAGGCCTCAGTTTACTGAACAAGGGGTCTAAAAAGAGCCCTGAACACTTTTTCCCCTCCCCACAGTCAGCAAGCTGACCATGATGGGCACACACCCTCTTTTCATGTGGTTGTTGGGCCAGAAGATTCCCAAGCTCCCCCATGACTGCCTGGAGATAGAACAAGTCTTTCTGGCATCTTCTCTCTGCTCTGCTCTCCCAGGGGTGTCATCGGGAACAACTCAGCCTCATTAACTCATGGGGGCATCTGCACCAGTTCACTCATGGGAAATTCCTCACCACCTCTTCACCAAGTGATGGATTTCTTGGGAAGCCATTACAGTGACCACATGTTTATTAAGGGGAGCCTGCATTCCCAAGAGGTCCCAAGTATCTGAGAAGTCCTGCCTTGGGGGCTTTCTACCAGGCCATGAGAGGTTAGGGTCTATGTTCATGCTTTGCTCTTACGTGAGTTGATTCTCTTGTAGTTTTTTATTTGTGTTGGAAGACCTGGCTCGAAGGATTGTATTGGGGCAGGGAGAGGGCACTTATTGATTCCTATAATGGCAGTTCTGTGCTTTCAGGCTGGCTGGAGCCAGGTCCTCAAATGATGTCCCCAGTTGACAGATGAAGATATTGAGACCTACAATTTGTCTGAGTACCTAGCAAGGAAGTCCCTTCTCTTGACTCTGGTTTCCTCTGTGTTGCTTCATTCTCAGGAAGGCTTACCCTTGTTGATGGGAAGGGAGCCGCCAGCAGCTCTAGGGCACACTTAACCAGCAGAGAGAGAATGCCTATTTCCCCCCACAGGTTTCAGGAGAAGTGCCACAGATGGCTGTCACTGACCATGCTTGGGACACCCAGCCATCCCTGAACAATGGGCGGGAGGATCTGGGCTGTGAATGGTCACACATGTGGCATCCACTCACCTCTCATGCAAAGCCCTTTGATGAGGGCTACCCTACTTGAGCCACCTAGAGAGCTACAGAAGGGTCTAGACACATGGGGGCTTGGCTTGGGAGTGTCCCTGAAAGCTGGAATCTTTGGGCCAACTGTGCTAGACAGTAGAGGCCTGGGGGTGGAGCAAGGAGGACTCTGCTGGTCCCACAACTGAGTTGGGTGGGAGCAGGTGGGAGGGGTCATCTTCCTCATCTTCTCAAAGATGCACCAACCCTGTACCATCCTCTCACATAAGTACACATAACCACACCAAGTAGAGTGCAGCTCCTGGCATAGAGCAGGCATTTTTAACCACCATTTACTAGACACCTACTATGTGCCAGGCACCTAATCAGGTGCCAGACAGGCATTATTTGGAATCCTTGTAACAACCCCAAGAGGGAGAAGGTATATGCCCATTTGACAGATGGGAAGCTGAGGTTCATAGAGCTGGTTTGCCCAAGGTATAAATCTGGTAATGAGGGGGTAGATCCAGACATAAAAAGATACTTCGTAACTCAGTTTGGGCCAGGAAAAGAACTGAAGCAGCTCCAATGTAGAGAGGATTTGCAGAGGAGGGATGTGACTGGTCAAGCTGGGCTCTGGGAGTAGGGGACTCCCAGAAGTGAAGTTTTCAAGAAGGACACCCTTCGGCACAATCTGGAAGGATTTCCACTAGAGAAACTGTAGTGAAGAGGTTGAAGAGTGTGCTAAACTGTGGACACAGCGTGGACAAAGGCCCAGAGGTGTGAAACTGCATGAAATGTGTAGGGAACTAGAAGCTACTGGATATTTCTGGGTAGAACACAGACAGTGGAGGGGAGAAGTTGATGTTGAGTAGGGGGAGGTACCAGCTCAGAATCCCTGGGCCTTAGAGCCCCATGGGGCTGGCCTGCAGAGCCTACCAACCACCAGGCCAGTGGCAAGAGCAGCAGGACTGAGCTCATTGCTAGGACAGGAAAACCGAGGAACATAGAGGCCCAGGACCCAAGAGTTTGCATGTGTGGGATTTGTGGGTCACCTTCCTGGTCTGGATGGAATAGGGAGGTCCAGCTTTTCCCTGGTGAGTGGTGAATTTTCCCTAGTGAATGGTCCAGCTTTTCCCTAGTGAATGGTGAATAGTAATGAATGCTACCGCCACTAATCGAGCAGCCACTCTGCGCCTCAATGCCCTCATTCCCTTGATACTCTGAATACTCAGCAGAGACCCATTAAGGGCAGGTCATTGTCCATATTGTTGAGAGGGAAAGCTGAGGGTCAGAGAGGGAAAGCAACTTGCTCTAGGGTACACAGTTGGAACAAGGCATATTAGGACTTGAACCCAGGACTTCCTGACTCTTTCTCCTCTGGGCCACCCATCTCCCCTGAGCAAGCTTTAGACCATGCTTTCCTGTTGCCACTGCACCTCTGGAGATATCTTGAGAGCCTTTCCCTGACAATGTTTGCTCTGCTGGCTTTTTAAAAATTACTATAGAACTAATAAATGCTCATGGTAAAAATATTAAAACAGTACAGAAGAATCCAAAGTGGAAAGTGAAAAATGTCCTACCTCTCTGGCCCCCAGAGCGAGTTGGTGCCTGGCTCAGATCCCCTCAGTGGGTCTGGACCCCTTCCCCTGACTTCTTTGTGCCTTGCTTCTCTGCACTTGGTCTACGCCTGTGGTTTTCTCCCAAGGACTGTCCTTAAGTTGCTAGAGACACTATGCCCATGTGTGCAGAGAGCTGGGAGTGCCTGGGAGCTTATGACCCCTACCCAACCTTATGAGGCCTCTGGCCAATGACTGGCAGATGGAAGAGTCAGAGCAAACTCTGAGGTGTTACCTAGTTGTGTAAATAACTAATGTGATATCATGTGCAGCAGGGGGAATATAATCAATAATATAGTATTAACTTTGCAGGGTGATAGACAGTAACTAGACTTGTGAGGACCATTTTGTAATGTATATAAATATAGAATCACTATGTATGCTGAAAACAGGATAATATTGTACGTCAAGTAAACCTCAGTAAGTTAAAAAAACAAAAAAGAATATTGACCAATTTATTAAAAACCATACACCTCTAAGGAGTAACCTACCCCGAAGGCTTCCTGCAGTATCAGCCTGGGGCTGCCACTTTGCCTGGTCACACCCCATGTGTTTCTCCTCTTCCTACCAGTTGCCCCCTGGGAGTACTGCCATATTGAGTCACTCATACACAAATCTCAATCCCAAAGTTGGCTTTTGTAGAAAACAACTATAGCAGGTTGCAAAAACAGCTCCAGTTCTTCGCCTCTCCCTGTATCCATGCCTTGTCTCATCCCTTGGCAGCCTCTGTCCACTTAGATGCTGGTCTTGGCCATGTGACTTGATTTAGCCAAAGGAACATGCAAGCAGAGGCTTGAAAGCATTTTACACAATCAAGCTTGCCTACTCTTGTGCATCTGCTATTGCCATGACATGTCTAGGCTAGTGGGCTGGAGGATGAGACACATGGCACCAAACTGAGCCACTCCTGTTGTCCTCACCAAGGCCATCCTCCATCAGCCGGTAGCCAGCAGACCCCAGACACTGAGCAAGCTCAACCATGATCCACAGAGTGGCTTAGACCTACACCTAGAGTAGCTGCCTTCAGGCTAGTGAGCAATCATTGCTTATTATTATATGCCACTGCTGGTTTGGGGACTATTTGTTACATGGCATCATTGTGGCAAAGCTAACTAATACACTTTCCATTCCCTCAGGTATCTTTGTGGTTGCTGGGTTACACACATGCAAAAGCATAACTTCCATGATATTCTGGCTGCAGACCACTCTTCCCCTTGATGTGATCATGGCCATCCTCCCCTTGGCACACATGGTTCCCTCTGATTCCTTTCAAGGTGTGCATAGTCACCATTTATGTGGAAGTGCCAGCTTATACCCAGTCCTTTACTGATGGGCATTTGGGTCCTTATTGTGTTTTCAGTGTAATACATGCCCCTGCATTGAGACCCTTGTACATTCATCTTTGAACACTTACATAAGGACCTACATAAGGAACACTTACATAAGAATACATTTCTCACCATGAATTTGAAGATCAATGGATACTTGCATTTCAAGGTTTGGTAGATACTGCTTACTTGTGAAAGGCCAGATTTTCACAATCCTAAGCCACCCTCTGATATTGAATCTGTCAAGGAAGAACACAAAAAGCCTTGGGGTTTAGGGGGTCAGGTGGAAATACAATGCAAAAGATGAGGGTTCTAAGTATTTAGAGCCTCTATCCATCCATCCACTCATTCCTTTAGCCACTAAATATTTATTGAGTACCCACTATGTGCCAGGTGTGGCTCTGGGCACTGGGGTAGAGCAACGAATAAAACAGACAAAAGTTCCTGCCTTGATCAAGCTTACATTCTACTAGAGACAATAGATTACACAAAACAAACAAGTAAATTGTTTTTTTTCTTTTTGACAAACAACTAAATAAGTAAAACATTGAGGATATTAGGTAATGATGCTACAGAGAAAAATAGTCAGGGAAAAGGAATAGAGACCACTGAAGGGCAGATAGAAGGAAGAGTTGTAATCTTTAAAAATACAGCAAGGGGGGGCGCCTGGGTGGCTCAGTAGGTTAAAGCCTCGGCCTTCGGCTCAGGTCATGATCCCAGGATCCTGGGATCGATCCCCGCATCGGGCTCTCTGCTCAGCAAGGAGCCTGCTTCCCCCTCTCTCTCTGCCTGCCTCTCTGCCTACTTGTGATCTCTCTCTCTGTCAAATAAATAAATAAAAATCTTTTAAAAATACGGCAAGGGGGCTATATCTGTTGCAAAGGACCACAGATGGGTGGCTTAAATAATAGAAACTCGTTTTCTCACAGTTCTGGAGACCAGAAGTCAGATCAAAGTGTCAGCAGGGTTGTTTTCTTCTGAGGCTCCTCTCCTTGACTGATAGATGGCCATCTTCTCTTTGTATCCTCACATCTGTCATCCCTCTGCACATGTCTGTGTCCTAATCTGCTGTTCTTATGAGGGCACCATTCCTGTTGGACTTAGGCCCACCCCAATGAGCTCATTCTAACTTAACTAGCTCTATAAAGACCCTCTCTGCAATTATGGCCACTTTGTGAGATACTGGGGGTTAGGCCTTCAACATGATTTTTTGGTGGGGGTTGGGGACAAAATTCAGCCCATAACAGGAAGGCTTCACGGAGCCTGGAAGTAAGGAGTGATGATGGGACTGAGGGAATGAGGCCCTCCCTTTGGATGAGCATTCCAGAGAGAAGAGCAGAAGTGAAAACTATAATGGAAGAGCATGCCTGGTTGGTTTGAGAAAGAGCAAGGAGATGAGAGCAGAGAGAAATGAGTAAGGGGAAGAGAGAAGGAGGTGAGCCCTGAGATGTCCCAGGGAATAGATTATTCCCTACCTCGCAGATCATGCTAGGGACTCTGGTATTCACTCAAGGGAGGCTGGAGCCACAGGGGCTTCAGAGCAGAGGAGGGATGCAACCTCGCTTATGCTTTAACAGAATCCCTCTGGAGGAGTTGAGGGATTTGTGGTTGTCATTAACGCTGTTCACCAGGTATTTTCAGTTCTTCTTATCATAGTGTTGCTCTTCCCTGACCCTTTGAGTCAGGCATGACCTACGACTTGACATGGTCAATGAAGCATGAGCAGAGTGATGTCATCACTTCCAGTCGAATAGTTGAGTATACTCAAGCTATGCTTTCTCTTTCCCCTTCAACGGTGACTGGCAGTGTTCTAGAGAGTCAGGATCTAGACTGGGTGCCCCACCAACCTGGGTCCCAGATGGTAGATCATGAGGATATGAAAGAGAGCTTCTAACCAGAGGAACATGTAGCAGGAACAAGAAATAAACCTTGATGTTTACACCACTGAGTTAAGGGGATTGTTTGTTACCACCGCATAACATAGCCGGTCCTGACTAATAGAGGAACAGGTGGAAATGAAGACACAGTGAAGTGACTGAGTTGTCCATGTGAGAGATGATGGGGCTTCAGGCATGGTGATGCCAGTGAGGATGGTAAAGACAGGTCGGACTCTGGTCATATTTTGAAGGTAGAGCCAGTAGGATTTGCTGACAGACAGGATATGGATCCTGAGAGAGAGGAGTCAAGGATGACTCCAAGGTTTGTGCTCTGAGCAATAGAAGGAACTGGAGGAGCCATCAGTTAAAGTTACACAGACCAAGGAAAGATGGAGCCATGTGGACTTGGAGAATTCTATTTAACTGACCTAGTGGGCAGGCGGGGGGGGCTATGTGTTGAAATGGGAGGTTTTCTGTGGAGACCTGGGATCCCTTCCCCCCCCCCTAAATATCGGGCTTCTGAGGAGCTGGAATTGGTGCAAACCATTGGGAATGACACCAACACACAGAAGTAGCTGGTATTATGATAAATTAATCATTGATGACTGATTTGAGGGACTCCAGTCCTACCCGTTTTTTTCCCCCAATGGGAAGTGTGGCTGATGGAGGCCCAGCACAGATGGGTAAATAGCCTGCCCTGACAAGGATGGACCCTACTTAGTGCTGCCCCAACTGACCAAGAGAAAGATGGCCACTCTCTACAGCCCCACAATGCTTCCCAGCATCAGGGACTGCCCACGAGCTTCACACAGCCTCTGGAGGTTATTATCAGCATTCCTAGAAGAGGAAAACACTGCAGCCCAAGTAGGAAAATGACTTGACCACCTGGGAATGCAGCCTCAGGCTCCTGCCTCCACACCAGCTGTTCTCCCAGTACATCCTGTAGCCTGAGGGTCTCACACTTGGTTTCCACAAGGCCCCACCCTGAGAAGCAACTACATCTCGGCAGTTGGCAGACTGTGGGGTGTGTGTGTGTGTGTGTGTGTGTGTGTGTGTGTGTGTGTGTGTCTTTTAAAGCAGAGGTGTGCTTGCTTTGAACTAAAGCAGAACTGCTCTGGGTGGCACTGAGATGGGGCCTGTCCCACCTCCGCCCCCACCCTGCTTTCTGCTATGGCTGCTCCCAAGGGACCCTAGGGGATGAGTTGAAGATGGTGGGCACACTGGAGAGTCCAGATTAGAAAATGTGGATTTATACATCCAAAGAAAACCAAATCACCATCTCAGAGATATCTGTAACCCCGTGTTCACTGCAGCATTATTTACAATGGGCAAGACATAGAAATGATCTAAGTGTCCATCAATGGAGATAAAGAAAATGTCACACACACACACACACACACACACACACACACACACACTAGAATACTATCCAGTCATAAAAAAGAATGAAATCCTGCCACTTGTGACCACATGGACGCACCCTTAAGGGCATTATGCTAAGACAAATAAGACAGATGAAAGAGAAAGACAGATAGTGTATGATCTCATTTGTATGTGGAATCTTAAAAAAAAAAAAAAGACAGAAAAAGCCTAACCAAACTCATTGAAAAAGAGCTCATACTTGTGTTTACCAGAGACAGGGGGTGGGGGAGGGAGGAGTGGGATGAAGATGTTCTAAAGGTCCAAAGTCCCAGGTATTAGAGAAACAAGCACTAGGGATGTCACGTTCAGAGTAGTGACGATAGGTAACACTGCTGTATGGTATATTTGAAAGTTGCTAAGAGACAAAATCCTAAAACTTCTCATCACAAGGAAAAAATAGGTTTTTCCTTTTATCTTTGTGTGACTGTCTGAAGTGATAGATGTTAACTGAACGTAGAGTGGTGGTCATTTTGTAATGCAGGTAAGTCAAGTCAGTATGCTGTATGCTGTATGCTGTAAACTATATGTTAACTGTATCTAAAACTGGGGGAGGAAATGTGGATTTTTGGTTTGACTCTGCCATAACCTTGCTAGGTGAACTTGGACAAATTCCTACCCCTCTCATTTTCGGGGATTTTTTTTTTTTTTTTTTTTATGAGATACTGGACCAGAATGGTCTCTGTCCACATATATGTCCTCCTATTTAAGTGAGGGAAAATGAACTCAAATTGGTTTCAATTGTTAAAAAGGAATTTATTGATCCTTGTAATTGAACAACAACAACAAAAATATCCAAGGCTAATTTGGATTTTAGGTCCAGCTGGTTCCAGGCAGGAGTCTCTCTCTCTTCCTTTCTCAGCTCTTTTTTCCCAGGTAATGGGTTTGTACTTATGCTCTCCCCTTGGGATAGCAAACCTAGCCCCAGCAGCTCCAGGCTAATATCCTACCCTTATGCAGCCCTCAAGGAAAGTGACAGCTTTTTTCCTGAACACTCAACTAAGTCCTCTGCCAGCCCACATGACAGCTAGGTGAAAACAGAAAAAAATGAGCAGGCACAGTCCTACACCAGGCAAGGGGCTTAACAAGCAAAATGTAAAAACAAATTTTACCTTCCATTTACCTCAGCTTGCCCAGTGCTCTGGCTCAAGTAAATGGCCTGGGAAGGCTCTCCTTGGCCGGGCTTGGTCACATGCCCATCCCTGAACCAATCACTGTGGCTTGAAGGATGTGATATTCTGACTGACTGGACCTAGGTCTCAAAGCCTCTTTGAAGCTGGGAGTGAAATGAGCTATTAAACCACCATGGCCTGAGAGAGACTCTGACTGTAGCCGGAAGAGGATTCTGGGTGGCAGAGCTAACTGAGGTCCTCCAGTCTTTGAGGAAATGAGGCTGGAGCACTAGGCAAGGATGTTGCAGCAAGGATCCATGGCCAGCCCCAAGAAGGGGGCTGGTGAGGGAGCAGGAACAGCTCAGTGAATGTTTATGGACGAAAGCAGCGAGAGTTAGGACTTACAGGAGCTGCCTGGGATCTGCCCATGCTGTTTCCCTCATCCTTGAACCAGAGCACCCTAGTTACCCACTTTGATCCTCAGCCACTCCATCTCTTCCCACTACAAATGTTGGTTTCCTGTATAACTACTTCTGTTTCTCTGGGCTCAGTGAAGCCTGGCCCTGGGGATGCACCTTCAGGCTTTCCAGTCCCCCACCTCTCACATGCCCCCAACTTCCATTCACCTGGCCTTGGCCATGCCTATGTGGCTGAGCTGAGAGAAAAGCAGACAGAGGAGGAGCGTGTCCTAGGCCCAGAGAGCTGTAAGGGGGCAAGGGCACCATGAGTAGGCTAGGCTCATGGAGTGGGAAGACCATGGGGGTAGATCCAGGGGAGGAGCTGTCAGGGCTGTTCAGAAATGGGCAGCTGCCTGGGAGGGAGTAACCCCCCACCCACCATCAACAAGAAGTATGGAAGTCGGGGGGGAGAGTGCTGTAGAAGTGATTTCAGAGAAGTCTGAGCTTGACCAGTCTGCCATGCATCACCAGAAGGCCCTGGTTTAAATGCAGATTCCTGGGCCCTGCCCCCAGAGATGCTAGCTCATTGGGTCTGCGAGGTGCCTGGGAATCTGCATGCAACTGGCAGCTCAGGAAATTCCCATGGAAACCACTGGCCTGGGAACATCTGGGAGTTTTTCCCAACTCTGAAGTTCTGGGAAACCATCTGTGCCTGGAGGCCAGGATCAGCAAGTGTTACTCAAGAGCTTTCTGACCTTCCCCTTAGGGTGGGGAACCCCAGGAAATCATGAGGATGGCACACTCTGGGAGGGAGTCTGTCTGAGCTTGGAGAGGGACCTGACGGGCAACAGAGAATCCTGGATGGGCGGCTGGGTGGGTGGAGTGAGTGTAGGTTCCCTTAATCCAGTGTTAGCAACTGGGGAGGGGTGAGGGTTGTTGGTGTGTGGGGACCACAGAGACTGTGAGGCCACTCATGCCTTCTGGGGACACATGTTCTAAGTTTTAAGCCTGAGTGATGCAAAGGGAAATACAGGCACAACATGGGAGGGAAGTCTTGAAATCAAGTTCACAGGCTCAGCACCATGTGGTTGAGGGTGGGAGGGTGTCCCAGCTTCCTGTGGGCCCAGTGGTGGCCTGGCACTGAGGACGGGGCATGGAAGGAAGGAAGCAGCACATGCATATGATGGGGGCGGATGAGACAGGTGGGTGTTAAACAGGGAATGGCATGACCCGAGATGGGGTTTGGCAGTGTTGGTGCAGATGTGGAAGCAGGCAGGAGCAGAGTGTCCATGAGGCGCTGACTGTGTTGGAAGGCTGAAAGGCAGCAGTAATGCCAGACATGGCGGGGAAGTAAAATTCTGAGCACTTTCAGGGTCTGTTAAGGCTCAGCTGGAGCAGAGGCCTGAGACTCTCACTCTCAGAGGCAGACCTTCATATTAACTGTGGGTCAACAAATACCTACTAGACATCTGTCACGTTGGGACTGTCCATGCCTTTACCCAGTGTGGCTAATGATGGACGTTCAGGCAGCCTGACAAGCCATTGCAGGAAATATTTTGGTCCAAAGAACTTATTCCTGTCCTCTGACCCAGCCTGGGCCCTAAGAGCCTATGAGCTGTCCTTAGAGACCTCAGACCACTCTGCCCTTGGAACGAGGAGAAGACACAGGTGTGTGAAAGAATTGCTCTGCAGAGAAATCTCAGGAGAGCCAAATACTTCTCCAGCTCAGCCACTGATGTGGATTGAAGCATGCTATTACAGGCAGGCCTTGCTGCATGGAGGGCATTACCCACTGAGCAGCAGTCTGGAGGGGCCTTGCCAGCAGAGCACTTTGGAGAGATCATCAACATTGCCCCTCATTTAACAGAGAACCAGAGAGGGCAGGAGACTGTCTGAGGCCACACATCACCAGCTGGTGAACACAGAACTGGAACCAGGACCTTCGTACTGGGGACTGGTGACTTTGCAATGGGCAGCAGATGTACAGCATGGAGCAGGCTTTTCTAATTGGTCCCACTGCCTTAGACCCAGCCTCAGGTCCTTTGTAACAGGTGTCCAGCGAGCATCTCTCGGGTGTTCACTGTTGCCTCCAGAGATGGAAACCCTGTGCCA
>RCUC01142991.1:0-50681 GCA_003697995.1 Taxidea taxus jeffersonii | reverse complement strand
CCTTATTCCAGGGAAGTACTATTTTCCTTCTCTATGTTATCCCTAAAATATATTACCAGAAGTGGACTGTAATCTTCCCTTCACACATTACTTACGTAAATCTTTCCTGGCTTTTACTTGCCCCAATTTTCCTGCTTCCCAAGGCACATCCAAGGACACTTGGATACAGGGATGGCAAATACCTGGTGCACATGCCATTGCTCCTACCTGTAGGACAGACACCACCCCTTTCGGAATTACAGAGTCTTTCCTATTGCACTCAGGTTTTCCCATTTGCATTCAGAGCTCCAAATTCAGTAACAATTAAGAATTTGCACACCTATTGCTGTCCTTGTGTAGATGGTCCTGGGGAGACCTGTGAATGTGAATGCATTAGGAAAGGGGTCAGACTGGAACTTAGAAAGCCTACACTTCATCATACCGCTCTTGACTTTGGGGTTCAGAGAAAATTGAATGGCTTGTCCAATTTCCCCATTTCTAAAAAGGAAAGCTTTGGGCTAAGTTAACTCTAAGTTGTCTTTCCCACTAAAATTGTGGAGGTGACAGAGGTTCTTAAAATAATTTACTAGTCTTATACTGTATCAAAAGTCTAGCTAACCTGATAAATTAATTACTGCCAAGGTTTTAATAAGTCCCTTTATTCCGTGTGTTCATCCCATTATGTAATGGTCTTATATTTAAATAATTTTTCACAGATATAATGCTTGTACCCAAAAGATGGACTCTGATGGGGAAATTTCACAACTTATGATAAGTGACGCTTTGGAGCAAGGGCACATGATTCTCTTTCTTTCAAACGAATTACTGAAAAAGAGGGTTTCAGGAATTGAAGCACAGGGTGCGGATTCCAGTTCCTTATCGTGTTTCATAATGTAAGCAAGGATGAAATGGATTCTGTTGACATTAATGGGCAGTTTTGGCTCCAATAATCTCCTCTTAATCCAGGACTAAGGTTACTTTATACACAGACAAGGATGTAAGGATAGAGATCACTTCAGGAGGGTCCTATGAGCAGAAATAAACAGTATCAGCAGGGCCTTGCCCACTTGTAAGTCCAAGCCCCAGAATTAGCATTTATTTTCCCTTTTAGAGTCCTCAACTGCAGCCTGGACTACTTCTAGACCTGTAAGTCCAATAGAGCAGAGAGTGGACACATGTAGCTCTTTAAATTTAATGAAAATTAAAAAAAAAAAACCTAAAAAATAATTTAAAACTTAAAATGAAAAATTTAGCTCCCCAGTTACTCTAGCTATATCGCAAGTGCTGAATAGCCAGTGGCTAGTGTCCATCTTATTGGATGGCACAGATAAATATTTCATCGGTACAGGAAGCTTTGTTGGGCAGTGCGGTTCTACAGAAAGACGTATTTGTGATATTCTGGAAGATGAAAACTCTGACAATGCTTTTTGTGCTGGTGATGTAAGAGGTTTGCTTCCCCTCTAAGCTCCTGCTCTTCAGTGTTTGCTAAGCATAATCTGGGGTGGGTAGTATAGAGGCAGTTTTTGGTGGTATTTTGCCATTTCACCTTGTTCATGCTCAACGTAACAGTATACAGTGAGATGTAAGAAGCCCTAAATATATCACTTTATATCAACCTTAAAAATGATGCCCTTTAGAGGACATGAACAGACATTTCAGCAAAGAAGACATCCAGATGGCCAACAGACACATGAAAAAGTGCTCCACATCACTGGGCATCAGGGAAATACAAATCAAAACCACAATGAGATACCACCTCACACCAGTCAGAATGGCTAAAATTAACAAGTCAGGAAATGACAGATGCTGGCGAGGATGTGGAGAAAGGGGAACCCTCCTACACTGTTGGTGGGAATGGTGGTGGGAATGCAAGTGGTTGGTGGTGCAACCACTCTGGAAAACAGCATGGAGGTTCCTCAAAAAGTTGAAAATAGAGCTACCTTATGACCCAGCAATTTCACTACTGGGTATTTACCCTAAAGATACAAATGTAGTGATCCGAAGGGGTACGTGCACCTGAAAGTTTATATAGCAGCAATGTCCATAATAGCCAAAGTATGGAAAGAACCTAGATGTCCATCAACAGATGAATGGATAAAGAAGATATGGTATATATATACAATGGAATACTATGCAGCCATCAAAAGAAATGAAATCTTGCCATTTGTGACGACATGGATGAAACTAAAGGGTATTATGCTTAGCGAAATAAGTCAATCAGAGAAAGACAACTATCATATGATCTCCCTGATATGAGGAAGTGGAGATGCAAAGGGGGGGGTGGGGTTAGAGGGATAGGAAAAGAAAAAATGAAACAAGATGGGATCGGGAGGGAGACAAACCAAAAGAGACTCTTAATGTCACAAAACAAACTGAGGGTTGCTGGGGGGAGGGGGGTCGGGAGAGAGTGGTTGGGTTATGGACATTGGGGAGGGTATGTGCTATGGTGAGTGCTGTGCAGTGTGTAAACCTGGCGATTCATAGACCTGTACCCCTGGGGCTAATAATACATTATATGTTTATAAAAAAATAAAAAAAAAATAAAAAATGATGCCCTTATAGTAATTATATAGTCCTGAATGACACTGTTGATTACAGTTTTGCTTCAAATACCATTTTTTCTATCAATTATCAATAAATGCCCTTAAGCTTACAAAACATTTTAAGTGAATTCATTATCCAAAGTCTTTAGGGGGCCAATAGAGTTACATTTCCCACTAAACTAGTTATAAGTTTATCTCATTTCTCTAGGAATGTTTTGATCTAGAAAGACATTTCCTTTCCCTGCCAGGTTTTCTACTGGTGAAACACTGTGGTCACATTACCCTCCCATCCAATCTCATTTATATTTCTACCCTGGGCCATTTCTCACTCCATTGAGCTCATTCAGAACAGTTTCCCATTTTTCAGGAAAAGTTGTTAATAAAGATACTGGGAACTGGTTTTGGCAGACATATTTTGGATAGCATACTTGATCAGTAGAATCTAAGATTCCTTTACTATTTATTTTCCTTTCCTCTATGCACATTACAAAAGAGAGCAAAAACTACAGTACTGTTACTCATAAAATGTCTTACTGGCAGACCAGCCTCCTAGTTTTCTCTATACAGTCCTCACCCACCTAATATGGGTGTCTACCCATACGGGTATCTGTAAAATCCCACATAAGTCCCAAGAAATGTCTAAAAGTGACCCAAATTCAAAAGTAGTCCTGAATTTTATCTGGTATCAGCTACAATACAAGCTCCAGACACAATGTAAGGTTGCAAGGTAGATGGTACAATCCCTTGTGCCCACTAACTGCTCAGATTTCAAGAATTTCCTATTTGCTGGTGAATTTCTACACCTCATGACCAGTATCAGGATAGGAGGGAAATGGGGTGAAGTGTAGCAATGATTTTCAATTTACTTGAAGGGCAGACTAGCATAGTCACTAGGAGGAACTTTGGCCTTCATATTCCAGTCTTGTTCATACATAATATATGATCTTGAATTAATTTTTTTTCCTTTTTAATATTTTATTTATTTATTTGAGAGAGAGAGAGATCACAAGTAGGCAGAGAGGCAGGCAGAGAGAGGGGGGAAACAGGCTCCCCACTGGGCAGAGAGCCTGACGCGGGGCTCGATCCCAGGACCCCGAGACCATATCCCGAGCTGAAGGGAGAGGCTTAACCAACTGAGCCACCCTAGGCGCCCCTTGAATTAATTTCTTAAACTTCTTTTCCACAGTTCCCTCATCAGCTAATGGCGATGATATTAATATTATTTACCACATTGGGTTAGGAAGATTAAATGAGTGAACACAAAAACTACTTAGAAAAGTTCCTGGTACTTGGTAAATCACCAATATTATTAGCTATTATTATATCACTTGGAACCTGAGAATTCCAGGAAAGAACCTCAGGGAGCTAGGGGAAGATTAGTTGATTCATACCCCCCCCCCAAATTTAAATTATTCCACAACCGCAAGATAATGGAAAAATTCTGGCATTAGAATAGACAGAACTAGTATAGATCTTCCTTTCTACGGTGAAAATTATAAGAACTAAAAATAAAAAAATTAATTGTTTTAAAGATTGTATTCGTTTATTTGGGGGCAGGGAGAGAGAGGAAGAGAGAGAGAGAGAGAGAGAAAGTATAAGAGCAGGCAGAGGGAGAAACAGACTCCCTACTAAGCAGAGAGCCTGACTCCACTCTCTGGAGCCCAGGGCTGGGATCATGACCTGAGCCAAAAGGAGAAGTTTAACCAACTGAGCCACCCAGGTGCCCACAAAAAATGTTTTTAAAGATTAAGCAGAATTTTACTAGGGAGAGTGTGGAGTTGGGGGGTGGTGGGGGAGAAAAGACAGGAAAATACTTAGTGGGCAAATACAAAGAAATAACTTAAAGCCAATGTAGTAAACAAGAAAGGCCAATTTCCATAGGGTGGTGTTGAATATACAGACGCAGTTTCTAAAGACTGGCAATCAGGATTTACCTTCCATTTGAAAAAGAAGGGGTAGCTTTGCAAAGTTCCAAAAAGTGGCAGAAAGTAAACTGGGACATTCCATAACAATAAAGCCTGCATATATCTTCTCTTTATTATTGAAAGGGGATAAGGAGTAGTCCATCTACCATAGTCTAAGAATCAGGAAGAAATTTTCTAAGATTCTAAATGGGTAGAGGAAATCTGTAATTAATCAAAATTCCAGATTGAGGTCTTATGTGGACATGGAGTCTAAATTCACATTATCCATATTACATTGGAATCTCAATATCAGAAAAACCAAAACAAAACAAAACAAAAAGACAGGCTGAGGGTCAGTAAACCCTCAGACCCTTACTCAAATGTAAAACCACTTTATAAAAACACTTCCACGACAAAGGTACATGAGCTTTCAGCAACAATTTGCTGAAGATAAGCTCAAATAACAAAGAAAACCACATGTATATTTTTCTGAAGGGAGAGAAAGAAAACACTAAGAGAATTAGAATACCATGAACATGAGATAATAGAAAAATCTGGGGATGACTATAAAATAACCATATTAAAATGAACAGAGGTAACAACAGAAACGATTAACAATAGGGGTGCCTGGATGACTCAATGGGTTAAAGCCTCTGCCTTCAGCTCAAGTCATGATCCCAGGGTCCTGGGTTAGAGCCCTGCATTGGGCTCTCTGCTCAGCAGGGAGCCTGCTTCCTCCTCTCTCTCTCTCTCTCTGCCTGCTTCTCTGCCGACTTGTGATCTCTGTCTGTCAAATATAAAATAAATTTTAAAAATCTTAAAAAAAGGAAACAATTAATAATAGAAACAATTAACAATTAATAGAAACAACAGAAGAAAAACTGAGGGGCACCTGGGTTGCTCAGTCAGTTAACTGTCTGCCTTGAACTCAGGTCACGGTCTCTGGGTTCTGGGATGGAGCCCTACTTTGGGCTCCCTGCTCATCAGGGAATCTGCTTCTCGCTCTCCCTCTGCCTTTCCCCTGACCCCCAGTCACCACTTGTGCTCTTAAATAAATAATAAAATCTAAAAAAAAGAAAAAAAAAAAAGAAAGAAAACTTGATCAGAGAAGTCTAACTCAAAAAAATCCAGTCACAAAATTAAAGCAATATACAGAAAATTATAAGTTCAAAAAAAATTTTTGTGGGGGGAGGGCTGGGAGTAGTGGGGGAGAGGGGGAGGAGAGAGAGAGAATGAATCCCAACCAGGCTCCACACCCAGCAAGGAGCTGGATGAGGTGCTCAATCTCATAACCCTGAGATCATGACCTAAGCCCAAACCAAGAGTCAGATGCTTAACCAAGACACCCAGGTGCCCCTAAATTTGTTCAAAATTTTAAAAATTATTTCAACCTGGAAATACATAGAATAAGTTTTAGCATGTGAACTGCTTTAAGCCTGTTTTCCTCTCCACTGGTAACAATGTTCCATGCACGTTTGTCTATATATGTGTATACACCTATGTATATATGTATACACACATCTGTGAAGTAGCTTTATAAGTAGTTTTATAATTAAAGTATTATCTACACTGAAAAACTTCTAACAGCCCTTGATATATCTTCTGATATTTGCTCATACATTTTGGTCATTTGTCTAAAAGCTTACTTAACTTACTTGGATTTTTTTTTTTTTAAGATTTTATTTATTTATTTGACAGAGAGAGTGAGATCGCAAGTAGGCAGAGCAGCAGGCGGTGGGGCGGGGAGGCCCAGGCTCCCTGCTGAGCAGAGAGCCCAATGCGGGACTCGATCCCAGGACCCTGAGATCATGACCTGAGCCAAAGGCGGGGGCTTAACCCACCGAGCCACCCAGGCGCCCCTACTTGGATCTTCTTGTATCACTAAGTCATTTCCTCCTCTTGGTATAACAAACAATACTCCAAAGACTCTATCTGTGGATATTTTGTGTGGGTGTATGCTTTGCTAGAGGAGAGAATACTGGAAGTAGAATAATTGTGTCAAAAACTACATGTATTAAATGAAAGAAGATGGGATCGGGAGGGAGAAAAACCAAAAGAGACTCTTAATATCATAAAACAAACTGAGGGGGGTGGGGGGGAAGAGGGGTTGGGTGAGGGTGGTGGGGTTACATCATATGTTTAAATTAAGCTTAAATAAAGTAAAAAAATAAATAAATAAATAAATAAAAACTTAAAAAAAAAACAAAAAAAACAAGAAACTACATGTATTTAAATTTTTGATAAAAATGTACAAATTGGACTTTAAAAAAAAAGCCACTTAGCCTGCTTAAAGAAGCTCTGATCATACCGGTCTTACATTGCTGGATTCTGAAAGAGCTTTTGCTTAATAAAATAAGTAAAAATCTGGGGCTCCAAGTAGCTTGAAAAGGTACCAAATCAATTGAATTTAAGGTCTCTCCCAACTTTGACAGAGTGGACATAGTTGAAGAATGGGGTCAGAAACTCCTTCTTCTCTTCGCAGCTCCATGAAATACCGGTGGTTGAAAAACCACAAAGGGGCTTTTTAGCATCTACCGTTTATTCCATGTGCCTCTTATCTTTGAGTTTCGCTACCACCTCCTGTGCTCAGCTCAGTAAGCTCCAAAGGACTTGTTCTCCCCTCATAAGCAGCAATACACTGAGTCTTGCACCTGCGTCTCCTTTTTCTGGACACTGGAGACTCCTGCTCGGCCATTGTGTGTGGCTTCAAACCTGTTAAAGCCAGCCAATGTCCCTCGAAGGAGCAGTTCATCTGAGAGTGATTCAGAAGCCAATAAAGATGGCAAATCGCTTTATGGAAATCAGCTTTTAATTATTTATTGGCAATTTGACTGCAATCCGGCAGGTGTCCTGATAGGATGAGGATGACTTGATAAGTGGATTTTTTTTTTCTCTGTAAAACACGTTCAATCTACACATCTCTCCCGAAATACACCTGAAATTTTCCAACTTGAAGAGGCCACGGGGAAGAACAAGTCCATTGCCTCCAGAATGAGTAATCTTAGTAAAGATATCATCATTCATTTGTTGAATAATTCTTATCCTGTGCTAATGAATTGTTTGCAGACGAGATGAGAAAAAGGAATGATTTAAAGAGAAACAACACGAAATAATCTGATGTCAGGTCATTTTTTCACATTTCCTCCACCCACATCCTAAAAAAAAAAAAAAGGCAAGCAGTGTGGTATTATGGGGGAAAAATAAATGAATGTTGAATGGACAGACCTGGGTTTGAAAGAAAATGCCCCCAGTCATTGGCTGAATAACCCCAACAAATCAATCTCTGAGCCTGTATTTCCTCATATGTAAATATGAGAGCATTAAAACCTTGAATGAAGAATGAAAATATAATGTGTGTGCCTGAAAACTTGTCGGTTTTTATAAACGACAGTGGATATGATAGTTACGCAGCAAACTGTTCTTTGAAGTGTCTTGGAAGGCTAATCTCTAGCTAGCTGGGGCCTGAGGGCATACGGCAGTTTACAAACTGTCTATAGGCCCATTTACATCTGATTTCATCTGGGAGGTTGGGAGTGTGGAATTCAGAAACCACTCAGTCATCTTCTCAACCTCCCCCTAGCGGCTAAAGGCCTCTTAAATGAATGGCCTATAGATTGAAGCTTTGGAGATAGAATGGAACCTCCCCCATTCCCCTTAATTTTATCATTAGGATCATGGCCATGAATAGAATAAAATAGGGCATGGAAGAAATCTTTCCTAAGCTCTGAATTGTTCTTCAAACATAACAGTAGCATCCTTGGATCTTAAACTCGGTAAAGATCTGATTATTACTAATTGTTGAGTGTCCATACATGAGAAGATCAAGACAGGCATTCCTAACTTAACCCTTCTTAATATGTTGGTTTCAATTTATTCCCTAATGAGATTCTTCACTAGCAAAAATCCAGTTCACTCCTGTGATCCTTTCCTCTCTCCCATCATGCCCTTTTCTTCTTTCTATCCTCTCAGTGCTCCTGGTTCTTTTTCATAGAGTGAAAACTGTTTTGTGAAAATCTAAAAGGGAACAGAATAGAAAAAAATAGTTTGGTCATTTTGGTATATGAAACATTTCACACTTATTTTTGTTCATCATCTAACTCCTTCTTACCTCTCTAGCCCAATCTTTCACTGTTATTTTACTCAGGCCATTTGCTTTGTGAGGATAGAAAGGGTCCCGGTCTATCAAGTTACTTTATTATGGATCTCTCCGAAGCTCTGGAGAGCAGACAAGCAATAAACTGTATTCCAGGTTCCCTGAACCTCACCCATGCTTAGTTCAGTGCTAAGTGCAAAGTCTAAAGAGGGAAGGCATCTAGAAAGGTAAGATCTATCCCTGAGACATGGAGAACCTATGAGGATTATGCAGTTTTGTAAGGCAGATATTCCTGCATACCCGAATGGCGAAAGAGGACTGGGACTGAGAATATGTGCTTTCATGCGACTCTCTGCATATCTGGAAACTTTTCCCTCTTTTTCTTGAAGAAAATAAAAGGTCTTGGAATTTTCATAGATAAGACAGAGGTGGGGGGCACCTGGGTGGCTCAGACAGTTAAGCCTCTGTCTTTGGCATGATTCCCCGAATCAGGCTTTCTGCTCAGTGGGGAACCTGCTACCCGGCCTCCCTGCCTCTCTGCCTACCTGCTTGTGATCTCTCTCTCTCTCTCTCTCTCTGTCAAATAAATAAATAAATAAATAAAATCTTAAAAAAAAAAAAAAAGACAGAGGGGGAGGCTAGCCTATTTCTATTAGGAGACAATAAGACAGAAGAAATGATAAGAAAAAGAGAGGAAAGCAGGCAGAGAAAGAAAAAAGAGAAAGAGCCGGAGAGAAAAGAAAATGGGAAATTGGGAGAGGGACATGCAGAAATAAATAGAATGAATGAGGGAGAGAAGAATCATGAAAGGTAGATAGAATAAAGCAAAACTAAGCAAAAAGAATCATTAAGATTCTTGGGACAGATGGTAAGTGTTTCAGCAAAGGATCAAGGAAAATAATACTGTGTCAAAGCCAACACCAGATTAAATAAATTAAAAAGTTTGGGAGGAAATCATGGTAAAATTAAGTCTAATAGAATGGAAAGAGGAGGGCAAGAAGGAGAGGCACTAGACAGCTGGGGACTGAGGCAGAGAGCACAATGAGGGATTGAGGGGGGAGGAAAAAAAAAGTCAAATGCAAGCCCTGGAGGGTGTTGGGGTTTGTTGACAGCATGGGGTTAAGAGGAAGGAGATGTCACCTGGGTGGCTCAGTGGGTTAAGCCTCTGCCTTTGGCTCAGGTCATGATCCCAGGGTCCTGGGATCCAGCCTCGCATCGGGCTCTCTGCTCAACAGGGAGCCTGCTTCCTCCTCTCTCTCTCTCTGCCTGCTTCTCTGCCTCCTTGTGATCTCTGTCAAATAAATAAATAAAATCTTCAAAAAAAAAAAAAGGGCTGTTCATGACATAATTAAAAAAAGAAGAAGAAGAATAAAACCTCTACTCATTTAACAATAAATAAAAAATAAATAGGCTGATCCAGGTACTCCAATTCTACAATCCCATAACATAAGGAAGAGGGAGTTCTTAGATAAGAAAATCAAGGGTAAGTTATAGAGGGAGTAGATCAGGAAAGATGCTTAACGCCATTTTCTCTTCTATTCTTTGCTTTTGTCCCCATGATTAATTGGTTTAATCCTCCCATTTCAGCCGGACGCTACTAGAAGCAGGGCTTCTTCCATGCTACTCACGTCTCCTTATGTTCTCTACTATCCTTGTCTCTGTCCTTTCCCTCTGACAGTCTCTCCTCCATTTTAGAATACATTCCTATTTCTCATCCCTGGTCTTTTTCTCTTTGTTGCCTCCATCCCCCTGCTCCTGCCCTTGCTCCCCATGACTCAGAGCCCTGGGGTAGAACCAGCTCTGGTATCTGAAGGCAAGTGAAATTCTGCTATATGGGAAGTTAAAAGTATTTCTGTGGTGGGATATTTAATCATTTGAATCCCTGATAGGGATAGTTCTTTTTATGTCTTCCAGCAATAAATCCAGGCCGTATCTAATCTCTGATCTTAGAGAGAAGAGAATTAACCAGCTGAGAGTGTGACTAGAAATGAAACCCACAGAGAAGGGAGTGAAAAAGAGACCACTTTATCTATGTGTGCGCACAGCATAGTAACGTGGAATCTGTGAGCAAGGGAGAAAAGCACTATTCCTGAGCGCTCTTTCCTCATCAATCTACAACAGCTCTTAAAATGCTTGAGTTTTCCCCTCTTCTAAAATTCTTTTTTTGCCCCTCCATCATCTTTCCTGTACCTGTAAGAAACCCCCTGATTATCACATTCTACTTACTTAGATGGCCTTAGTCATTTCTTTGTTTTCACTTTCTGGTTTCTCTCTCAAAAGGTACTGTTTTTGTTTCCCCTACCAGATCATAAACAGTATCTGTCTCACTCAACACTGTATCTTCTTTGTTTATTGTGTGTCTGGCAGGAAATGGGTAGTTACTGGTTTGCATGAAATCTCTCTCTCACACACACACACACTACTACACTAATGTTCTCACCTGACTTTGAGTGGTGTTTATAGCCTCCCAGGATCAAACACTGAAAATGCCCTATCTACCATAACTGGCTTCTCTCTACTGGGATCTTAAAGGGTAGAGACTAACACCTTTATTTCCTCTGCTACACTGAACAGTCCTTCATTCACTGTAGAAACTCAGTTTTAAACCAAATTTCTTGGGAGTAAAATGACTTAAATTCTTACACAGGTTGTTCCTCTCCTCATCGACATGAACTTGGCTAACATACTAGAACTCTCTGAGACAGTTTCCCACCACTAACATGAAGACTTCATGATTTCTCATATCTATTTGCATGTTTTAAAATACAATTTTATAATCAAATAATTTTAATATTTTTCAATATTAATAATAATTTGAATATATTTCTTGTCTGAGTTTTAGAGAATTCTTCCTAATAAAAGCAACAAGGATCTGCAGCTCTGCTCCACTGTTTAAGAGTCATTCCACTTAGGGGCAGGAGGAGGAGAGAAAACAAAGTTAAACACAACAGAAAAGCAATAAAGCAACAGTGATCCTTTATGTATATGTCCTACTGGGAAGAAATACTGCTCCAAACAGCAGAGCAGGGGGAACTAGGAAGGAGTGTGTGGGAGGAGAGGAAATGAGAGGCCCTGTCTGTGGCCTCTCTCAGTAAGTCATATTCCTTTTGTAGGGGCTCAGGCTGTTTCAAATGTAAAATGAAGACTTATAATAAGTTATCTCTGAAATTTTCTCTGGGCTCTGACATTCCAGGATTGGAAAAAAAAAAAAAAAAAAAAGCAGTTTAAGACTAGACAGTAAGGTCCAAATCGGAGAAGAATTAAAAAGTAAATTATCCTGATACCTTCATCATAAAGTACCATGTTGCAAAGGAAACTCCAAGTTGGGGGGTTTACCATCCAACGTAGGTGTGCACACTCTGCCCCCCTCCTGATATGTAAAACTATTTTTCCATATGTATAGATCTGCTTTTCTTCTCCTTTACTCTTGTCTTGCAGAGACTGACATCTGGTTTACTTCTAACACTTGAAATAATTATTTCAGATGCACATTCTCTGTCAGCACACGTTCAATACATCAAAGGCATCAACTAATTTATGATAAAAATAATATACCACGTAGACAAAGGTATCTTTCCAGAAATATGTTTTCCTGCTCTGATAAAAAAAAAAAAAAGGAAAGAAAGCACACGTTGAGATATGCATTGATACATTCCAAAACCTCCATCTCTTTACTTCTCTACATCTCTACACAAATAGAGTTAACATAGTATCCATCTTCATATATCTTTTTTTAACTGCATTTTTCTTTTCTCTGTTTTCTGTATCTTTTTTTCTAGTTCTTTTCTCCATATGAATTCACGCTCTCTGTCTCCTCAGGTACATAACGAGAAAGATAAATGAATACATAGATATGTGGCAATGAGGCCAACTTCACAGTTTTAACTTAGCTCTGCCTCCATAGACTGAATAATCTACAGCGAAGCTAAGAACATTAAAAACTGGTCCCTCCTGCTGTCTGGTAAACAACTATACTCATCCCTCTATGCCCCAGCAATTAATTCCACACCTGGCTACATCCTCGACATAAAGACATGCAACTGAAAATTCACAATGACACTATCTGTGATGGCCAAACAACAGAACCCATCGAAGCACTTCTAGAAAGTAAGGTGAAAAGTAGTTTCATGGTCTCACAATGGATCAGGATATAGCAGTTAGAGTAACCAACAAACAACGTGGTACAGGACTTTGATTTAAAGCCCTGCAAGACTGTGGGGCTTCACTCCTTTTTCTGGCCTCCCCTGACTACCCTAACCAGTGCAGCACTCAACAGATGCTGTGGGGAAAATTAGCCTAGCATTGGGTCACTTCCCAATGTAAACCCCTCATGCTAACCCAGAGAGCTGTCAGAAGTTCTACTTGTTTTCCTTTTGCTCAGCAGTCTCTCTGCCTATGGCTAGCCTTCTCTCCAGTCTGTGCCTAGACTTGAGAAATGCCCCCAGGAAAGAAAGAAGGGCTTCTGCTAACCTAGGAAGGTTTTCTTTCCTCTCTGGAATTTAATTTCTTCTACGCTTTTTGCCTTCCACTGATTTTTTAAATCACGTTTTTAAAAGATGCTATCTTGGGGGATGCCTGGGTGGCTCAGTTGGTTAAGTGTCTGCCTTTGGCTCAGGTCATGATCTCAGGGTCCTGGGATCAAGCCCCACATCAGGCTCCTTGCTCAGCAGGGAGCCTGCTTCTCCCTCTGCCTGCAGCTCCCCCTGCTTGTATATGCTTGTGCTCTCTGACAAATAAAATCTTTAAAAAATAAAAATAAAGATGTTATTTTTGTGATTTGTAGGGTTTTTCTCCCCTTTCATCATTATGAAAGAGGCATAATTTTCTAATACCTTCTTCCTCTTAGTCGGAAGAAGTCTTCTCAAGTTTGAGTTGAGTTCTACTTACTAGTTCTGTAAATTTAGGCAACGTCTCTGACTTGGTCCTTCATCTTGGAAAGGGGATAAAAAACAACAGATAAAACAAGACCTCCTCCATAGGGCTTATGGGAAAATTCAATGTGGTAAGACATGCAATATGTTCTAAATGATGCCTGGCATATGATAAGAATTCTTTTTAAATGGCATCCATAAGCTAATCTAGATCTATAGATACTAAAATTATAGAATTTGGTGGGGCTGCTTTAAGACAAGCATACAAAATTACAAACAAAATAAAGAAATCAAAATAGTATTTAGTTAGAAAAGGAAAAAACTCATAATAAACTCAAAACTTTTTAAAAAGGCCCCCAATTCAGAAAACAATGCATTTTTTTTTTACATATTAACTTTCACATTTCTGTAATAATTTTAACACAAATATTTTTTTCTTTTGGCTTTATTTGATCATGTCTTTTATGATGATGCTTTTGTAACATTCTCTGTAGAGAGAATAAAAGGTAATTTGATCTTTTCTCTGAAAATATTGCTTAAAATCTGTTTTCCATTAAAGATAATTTAGAGAAGTTTCTTTGGTCTTCACTAATTATTGTAATGTCAGGTAAATTTTTAAGATTCTGGTAAAATTTATGAAAACCTTTAGAAAGTTTGTTTCATATAGGAGCTGTCAAATGTAAAAGCACTTGAGATTTTCTTACATGCTTTTTGAACTTACAGCATTAAGAATGTTACTGAAAGCCATTCCTACCCTGGAATGACTAGAAATAACTTCCATGTACCCAAAAGTGACTCTGAACCCTGTAAATATATTTCACTCAGACTCATGGTGTATCATCAACTCAGCTTCTCATTACCCAGACTCCAAAGAAACTTACAGCTACACAGTCACCAATCAACCTCAGAGAAAGCATTGCATGATGGAAATTATAGCCATAAAGCTGTTTTAATCAATGACAGTTAACACTTACTGCTGAAAATTTTACAATAAAATATGTAACCAAGTGAAAAACTCCTAGAACCTGAGATGGACCCAGGCAAGGGGAAAACACTGGAACTTAAGCTTCATTAGCTTCTCAGTAAATCCACCTAGGTTAGGAGCTGTTATTTATGACTTTTCCTTCTGTAAACAAAGCAAGCAGATCCTATCCTGCCTGTCTCCACCTTCCCCAGGTCCTGCCAGCTTCTGATGGTTTGCCCAGTTGTTGGTACAGCTGCAGCACGTTCCTGAAACACTCTCTAGATCTGTGCTGTCTACTAGGGTAGCCACTAGCCACATGTGGCTAAATTTAAATAAGAAATTAATTGATTTACAATTTAAACTCTGGTTCTTCGTCCTCTTGAACACTTTTCAAGGGCTCAATAGCCACCTGTGGCTAGCGGTCACCATACTGGTCAGAGCAGACAGAGACTTGCCTATCCTCACAGAATTTTTGTTTTTTTTTACACAACTGAATGTTACTTTTATTCCACAAAACGAATAAAGTCTTGACTCATGCTACAACACCATGAAATCTGAAAATACTTAAGGGAAAAAAGCCAGTCACAAAGATCACATATGTTTCCATGTATATGAAATGTTCAGAACAGGCAAATCCGTAGAGGGAGAAAGTAGAATCCTGGTGGCCTTAGGACAGTAGGGCAGGGAGGTGGAGAAGGATGGGTGGTGAAGGAAAGATGGCAGTGGCTGTTAATGGTACTGGGGCGGGTTGAACAGCGCTCCCCTCCAGGTGCAGAAAAAATGTTCTAAGCTGATCGTGGTGATGGTTGCACAACACATGACAGAAAGTTCTCCATGGGACTCTGTCACTCTACAGACACCCAGCGGACAGGCAGATTTGGGAAGTGCCGCATAAATACCTTCCTTTGACATCAGTAATATTGAAACATGAAACTCCTACCATGAAAAACCCACCTAATGTGGTTTTCCCCAAACTTATTGGATGATGGAATTCCCCTTTTGGGGGGCTTTTCAGGTGTATTTTGTTATTTTCTTTTTTTGGCCAATCTTACTCATATTTCTGGTCTCACAATTTCTATGAATTCAGATAACATAAAAACAAGAGACAATTTCTTAAATCACTACCTAACAACAAATCCTTTGCATTCATTATATCTCATAGTCCTCGTAATTTTATGCAGATACACCCATAATTTTATGTCATACATGGAGAAAGAGTGTCTGCTGGGTTAAGAAACTTACTTATGATGACACAACAAATAAGTGATAGAACAAGAACCTGCCCCCTGAGTCCTTCCACCATCCCCCATGCAGTGTTCTTTCATGTTTGACCGAGTTTCAGAGGAGGCAGGATGTTGCAGGCCACACAGTGAATCCAGCAGGTGGGAGTGGCTGATCCACAGAATCCCAAAACAGGTTCTGATGGCCTGGTTTTTGGTGGTGGTTGTGGTGGTGGTAAGGTAAATAGGAGGAAAAGAGGTCATTCTAGAACAAATTTAACAGTACTAACATCTTCTTAGCTTTCTGTAATGTTTTATGATTTCTAAAGTATGGTTTTTCTGAGTTGTTTTTTTTGTTTTGTTTTTTTTTTTAGTATTAACTCCTTAACACCAACTCTCAGATTCAAGAATTATTGGTTGATATCCTTTTACTTCTAGAAAGGGAGGCTCAAGAACAGAAGTCTAGTAGAGAACTGGAACTTAAATTCAACAAGTGGTTTTCAGCATTTTTTAAGAAAGATTTTAGTTATTTATTTGACAGAGAGAGACAGTGAGAGAGAGAACACAAGCAGGGGGAGTGGGAGAGGGAGAAGCAGTCTTCCCGCTGAGCAGGGAGCCCAATGTGGGGCTCAATCCCAGGACGCTGGGATCATGACTTGAGCCGAAGGCAGATGCTTAATGACTGAGCCACCCAGGTGCCCTTTTCGGTAGGTATGGGACATTCTGCTCAAATTAAAAAAAAAATTTTTAAAGATTTTATTTATTTATTTAACAGAGAGAGAGAGAGATCACAAGTAGGCAGAGAGACAGGCAGAGAGAGAGAGAGAGAGAGAGAGGAGGAAGCAGGCCCCCCGCTGAGCAGAGAGTCCAATTCGGGGCTTGATCCCAGGACCCTGAGATCATGACCCGAGCCAAAGGCAGAGGCCTTAACCCACTGAGCCACCCAGGTGCCCCTCAAATAAAATTTTAAATGTGAATATAACGGGATGGGGGAGCTGCTGCAATAAGCTTGGCTTTCTCCCTCCCTCTTGCTCCCAGTTGCTTTGGAAACCTTTAAGGTCTCAGTGACCCACAAGGATTTCACGGAGTTTGGAAACAATCATAAATAGATTCTGTAGCCTCTTTGCTACTTATCCCAGGAAGTGATCCCAAAAAGGCTAAAACTTAGGAAGGAGAAACCCAAGAATAGTAATTCAATTATGTGTTCTAAAAAGAAATGTTCAAGTTTTTGATGAGTAACCTGAAACTTTGAAGCGTTCTTGTCAAACCAATGATTCTTTGGTTACCCACTCAGAGACAGAATATGGGGCAGAACAAAACATGAAATTTACCCAAAGGATCATAACCTTGGTCAATGCCTACATATCTCTTGGTCAATGCCTACTTATCAGAACTTTTAAGAACTTCTAGGCCCAGAGGAGATTTATGAAAGGTATATGGTTGAAAGATGATGTTTCTCAGGGTGAGTTCACAGGGCAAATAGTGAATGTAAAGGTATATGAGATTAAAAGCCTGAAGACCAGATGTATGTTCTGCATCTAAAAGATCCTAACTAACTAAATTAGTGGAACTTGGTCAGCCATTCAGATATTAAATAAAACACCTTGCTCGCTCTCCCTTTCTCTCTCTCTCATACACACACACACAAACAATCTTGCTCACTTGCTTGCTCACTCTCTCATGTCCTTCAGGCTTCAACAGCTTATCACTGGAGAGTAAAAGGGGATCTCATGCCTTATAATCTGTAAAGAACTAGATAAAGGTGATCTATCTTTGCTGTCTTCCTGCTCTTTGGCACTAGAACTCAAGTCAACACTGTCAGGAAGGTGGATTACCTACAGGCAAAAAGTCCTGGTTACACAGGAGTTTGGTCTGACCTCTATTTGACACAACTCACCTTGGGCAGTAAGTTTGGGGATGACCAATGTACTATGTCTCTGAAAGCCCAGAAAGAGATTTTTTTTCTTAAAGACAAAGATTGTCCCTTCTGTACCACCTGCCTACATCTGAGGAATTTTGTTGTTTGCAAGGTTATCCAGGGAAATATGAAATTGCCAGAAAGAAGGCGGCACTGAGAGTGAAGTGTTTTGTGCGAGTCCTGTGAGCATGTGTGTGCACATGCTTCGACAAGAGGGGGCATTGTGATTCCTTTGTTCTAAAGGGCAGTTCTCCTTAGAAATGGCCAATCAGTCACTGTCACTGGGCAAGGAGGAGGTGCAGGTCGGGGGGGGGGGAGGACATGTCAAGTTTGCCCAGAATACTCGTTGCACAGGACAGTCCCCATAGCTGTTACACACCCAATGTAAATACGGACAGCCCCATTCATCACGGGGCTCCCTTCCGCAGCACATGTCCAAAGTACAGCAGTGATTTAGTGCCTGCAGCTGGAACTGCACTATGTTTCTCCAAAACAGCGGCATTTAAAAACGAGGAGGTGGAAATGGAGAAGCGGCAGGGGTTACAGAGAGGGAAGGACTAATTTCAGGTTTCTGAGAAGAAGAAAGAAGGGTAACAAGGGTGAGCTCCTCCAGTAGACCACCCCTTTGCTTTAACTTCACTCTTCTCCCCAAATTCACTGGCTTCGGTGTAACTCAAGCTGAAACTTCTGAACCAGTGTTGCATCTGCCGTATTGCTAGCTCTTGGCCCTGATCTCAGGTGCACTATCGGTATCAGAACCTCTTCTATACAGAGCATTGACCCAGATTTCTTGGGATCTTCTGTATGGAGAAATAATGTACAAATCCAGCAGGGCAAGAAGACAAATAGCTTGATCTTTTATGAGAAATGTGAATTTGTCATTTGCTCACTCACTTACTCATTCAACAGCTAGCCTGCAGCATCTACCATATGCCAGATTCTCTACAGAGCACTACAGGAATAAAAAAAAAAAAATAAACATAAAACCTGATTTTGAGACTTTTATACTTGAGTAAGGGCAACAGATTCAAAGTGTAATTTTTTTTTATTAAAAAAGTTTTTTTGAAGATTTTATTTATTTGTCAGAGAGAGAGAGCACAGGCAGACAGAGAGGCAGGCAGAGGCAGAGGGAGAAGCAGGCTCCCTGCCGAGCAAGGAGCCTGATGTGGGACTCAATCCCAGGACGCTGGGATCATGACCTGAGCCGAAGGCAGCCGCTTAACCAACTGAGCCACCCAGGTGTCCCTAAAGTGTAATTTTTTTTGATGTCCAGCACATATAGATATCAAGCGAATCTGAAAGATAAAGAGGTTATCAATTAAAAAAAAAAAGATTTATGAGCAAGAGAGACAGAGAGCTTGCATCCGTGAAGGACGGGACAAAAGGGAGGAATCTTTAAGCAGACATACCTCTGACTGCACAGCCCAACAAGGGGCTTGATCCCACAACCCTGAGATATGACCCAAGTAGTGACTAAGTGCCACAAAGGTGGTTGACTGGAGCACCCAGGTGCCCCAAGAAGTTATCAAGTTTTGTAGAAAACAAAAACAAAAACAAATAGTTTTTTGAAGATGGAATAACGTTTTTAGAAGAGTTATCTAAGTGAAGATAGAACAAAATACATTTCAGATTCTCTAAAGTGAAATGTGTCAATACAGTGAAGGAGCCAGGAGAGATTTTGAAAGGTTTTCAAACAAATTATAACATGATCACGGTGGTTTGTTAAGGAATTAAGTAGATTGTAGATGTGAAGGATGAATTCGAGGGGGGAAAGCAATAGAGAAACAAGTTAGCAGCCTCTGTTTGGATAGTCTGGACAAGAAGATGCTGAGAACCTGCACTGGGGCAAGGTGACAGGAAAAATAGAGGAGGGACATTCTAGCACTGAGTCAAAGGAAGACTTTTCAGGAGTTGTTGATCTTGTGGATGTGAAAGCTACAGTCTGAGTTCCAAATCTACCTCTTATGACGCTAAGACTGGATTTCTGAAATTACATTTTTTCTGATACCCAGCTTTCTGGAAGGTTCTACCACTTAGAGTACGAAAAGGCATGAGGCAAAAAGAAGGGACTTGCTTGCTTCTTCTTTTGCTTTCTGTTTTTGCTTTCAATGACCCAGAAATTACACTTGATCCTGGCAGCACAACTGGTTTCCAACTCCAGCTTCTTGGAGCACTCACACTATCCCTTCTCAGAGGTAATGGCTTGCCAGCACCCTGCTTTTCAGTGCACCCCAGAGTTGGGGCTCTGGCCATCTTCTATCTGAGGGCTTGAGTTATAATCATGCCAACCATTTTTCTTTGTTCTCCTGCCCAAAGGGATAATCGATGATTCCTCCAGCCTTGAATTCGGCTGGCATCTGTACACTCTCACAGTTTTTCTTGAGCCCATCCCCTTGCTCTCCCTTCTCTCCTGATCTAGCACTTATATCATGAATACCTGGTGTGGTATATGTTTTCCAGACTACATCTTGACTGATGTAGGAGTCACTGATGATTCCAAGGAGACCAGTGGAGGGGGTTTGTGAAATGTGAAGACATTACATTTACATTTATGTTACAAAGATGACACACGACGGCAGTTTTGTCAAGGCGATGCAATGAATTTGACTTGACATGGTCTTCGTGATGGGGCACACACAGAGGGTGAAATGGAAGAGAGGTGTTATAGGTGGAGAATGATAATAGAAGTATATATAAAATCAAATCTTTAGAATAAAGGAGAATGCCCTGAAAGAGGGGTGATTTTGACAACATCATTGAAATGTGGAATAAATACTGAAACCCTCTTAACACAGTGTGTTAAGGCTTCTGCCTGTGATTTAAATAGGTGCAGCAGTATTACAATATGGAAAAATGAGAAAATTGCCCTCATATTTTAGAGGGTGTGTCTTGAAGGCTTCTAGCTTTATACAAAGTTAATTGATCCCTTCCATACTCATTTATTCCTATTATTTAGTTCTCTCCGCATCCTGCAGGGAAAGTTTTGCGGGTGTCGAATTCTCCCTTTTACAGCTGAAAAACGGAAGTGTCCCATTACATACAACAGCTAGAACTCCAAATCAGATCATCTCTACCTGCATCCAAATAATACAGGTGTTTCTCATACAGCAAAGAGATTGATATTCCAGAATGAAATCTCTGGATTAAAAAAAGACTTTGAATAACATGTGTAGACTTCCAAGATAGGGATGGAGTACAGAGGGACTTCACATCGAATCCAGAGGCTTGGATTCACAGGACCCTGTTGACTCCACCATGGTAGCAGCTTTCCAGAAAGATTAACCTGGCCTTTAAGAGGATGGGATTGTGTGGAGGAAGGAGAGACTTAGAATGGTTGTGCATCGTGACAGGTAAGGGGAGGTTGTTGCAATAACCATAGCCTCCAATAAAGGTGCTTTCTCCGTTAGTATTGGGAGAGCAGAAATTAAAATCAAGTAGATATATATGGAATTATGTGCTGGGATGGGTAGGTGATACGGTGTATGCAGCCTTTAAAGGAGAGAGATTGGTCAGGTATAAATGCAAGGTTTTAATACTGATTAACTAGGGAGATTAAAACTGCCTTCACCAAGGGTTGCTGGAGGGGAGGTGGGTGGGAGAATGGGGTAACAGCATGATGGACATTAAGGAGAGCACGTGATGTAATGAGTACTGGGTGTTATATAAAACTCATGAGTCACTGACTCTACCTCGGAAACTAATATATTATATGTTAATTTAATTTAAAATTTAAAAAGTGAAAAAAATAGGCATTTTTGATTCAGCCTTTTCTTGTACACAACACTGAAGGAAAACACAACCTATGCTAAGTGTTTCAGGACAAAGAGAAGAGTATATACTTTCTTGATTATCTTATTAGATAACTATTCTTTAATGTGTAAAACATAGAAACTTTTTTCTTAAAATTTTTAAATGTATTACAGATTTAAAATAAATTAGCCAAATGTATAATTCTATAAATAAATAAATGAATAAATAAATATGCCTTTCACTGAGCCTGGAGCTGGTTTGTCAAGAAACTTTTCAGGGGTGCCTGGGTGGCTCAGTCTTTAAGCAGCTGTCTTCCGCTCAGGTCATGATCCCAGGGTTCTGGGATTGAGCCTCCATTAAGCTTCTTGCTGGGCGGGGAGCCTGCTTTTCCCTCTCCCACTTCCCCTGCTTGTGTTCCCTCTCTATGTCTCTCTCTGTCAAATAAATAAATAAAATCTTAAGAAAATGAAAAGAGAGAGATAGAAACTGGTTTTTCAGAGCGAAGCTGTGAACAGGTTTGCAGATGTAAATTTTGAGTTGGGAAACTGACAGTGCTGCATCACAGTAGCAAAGTTTGATAAGTCATTGGAGATGCCTGAATCCTTTGTTTTTTTTGCAAAGGAAACATCTACTTTGTTTCAACCCGTGCTGTAGGTGCACTGGCAAGAATGTGTGCAATTCCCCAACTTCCTCATTTAGGGTTTGAGATAGTGTGGAGACAGATCCCACTTACAGAACTTTAAGAAAGGAGTTGTTTTAAAGATTTTATTTTTACCCTTGAGTGAATCCTATTAGAGATTCCAGTATGTATGACACCAAAGCAGAGCTGCTCTGATTGAAGGGGGAGAGGAGACTCCTTAAAGCCCTTTCTGTGCAGCATTAGCAATATACTCTGCTCATTCCCTATCCACTGGACACTGCAAGAGGCACTGAGACCTTACGATGGAACCTTTATCTCCCCCAGAACACAGCTGGGAAGCCACTGAGCTAAGTCCAATTTTTTTTTTTTTTTAAGATTTTATTTATTTATTTGTCAGAGAGAGAGAGAGAGCACAGGCAGACAGAAAGGCAGGCAGAGGCAGAGGGAGAAGCAGGCTCCCTGCTGAGCAAGGAGCCCGATGTGGGACTCGATCCCAGGACGCTGGGATCATGACCTGAGCCGAAGGCAGCCACTCAACCAACTGAGCCACCCAGGCGTCCCCTAAGTCCAATTTTATACAAGTTACCAAAATCCAGAGAAATGAAGTCAAGTTCCCATCACCTGAGTGAATTGGTAAAATCTGAAAAATCTCCAGAGGAGATCCAGCATTTTGACTCAGGGCCATCCCTTTCTATCACCCAGAATCAAACATTCATATACTGAGTTCTGGGAAAGTGTCATTCTGTGTCAGGTGGGTGTGCTCCTAAAAGAGCGGGGTGCCTTTCCTCTCCCAGAAAAGCAGTTCTGACCACTTAAAGCCGGTTTGTTCCAAGCACCATATCCTCCTACCAGATTCCAGTCAATGCCACGAGTCACCTGAGTCATGACTGCCGAAGCCTCAGTGGTAAGGACTGCGCCTCCGGGAAGAATGTTGGCGCTGTTAAATGACCAATGAGGGCCGTTTGAAAAAAAACTATCCAGGTGACTGTAAGACAGATGTTTCCACACATGGTGGCAGAATGGAAGGAGCAGCGTGGGATGAAGGAAGGTACACAGAACTAAAAGCTGCAGGACCTGGATTCGATCCCAGCTCTGCCTTTACCATATTAAAAAAAAAAAAAAAGCTATGAATAATTAGCTCTCATGCCATACATGGAGACCTGCACACAAGGAGGTGAACATTAAGATAAATGATTACCCAACACATTTTGTTACCCACAAGGTTTTGAACTGATGTCAAGCTTCGTATCTTCTTTTAAAGAACATCAAGCCTGGGAGAAGCCTAAAAATGCAAAGTGATATGATCTATTTGAAATGTCCAGAGAGGAACTGTCCAAGAGGTGACCAGCCCTAGGTAAGTTTGTGTTTTAGTAAAAGGGTCATAAGCAATGTTCAGTTCCTGATGACTTTCCACTCTAGTGCTTAAGCCCTGAATAAAAAGCTAATGTCAATGTGCTTTGAGATCATTCATTTAACTTATATCTTTAACGCTTACCATGTGTAAATTTCTGAGATTCATGTTACAGAAAAGACAATGATAAACAAAATCAGATAGGATTCCCCTGATTAAAGTGTCAGAAGCCAACACAGCCTAACTTTAAAAAAGTGGGGATTTTGAAAGACTATTGGGTATCTCCTCAAATCCAAACTGTTGAATGACTAAGACTCAGGAGCAGTGGGGAGTGAAGAAGTTAAGATTTAGGGAAAAAGAATACAGTTTTCTCTGTAGTATTACCATCTATATGGTTCATCTCTCTCTGCTTTTGAGATTACCGTTTTCAAGAAGAGAGTCTGACTGTTCCAACAGAGTCAGCTTTTCACTTCAGGATAAGATAGCTATGGCCAGAGGTGTGCAGACAGACAATACAGGCATTGCAGTTGGGTCTCACACCTAGGAGTTTCCAGAGATTAAAGAATCATTAGGAGCAAGGAAGCTCCTCTCAAAGAGGATCTAGTTCAATACAACAGAGCACCTGCCTTCTAAAATCTGTTCTAAAAAGATCTGAGAGAGAGAGGGAGCGCATGCATGCACACATGCACCTGCAAGCAGGGAGGAGGGAGGGGCAGAAGCAGACACCCCACCGAGTAGGGAGCCGGATGTGGGGATCCCATGACCCTAAGAACATGATCTGAGCCAAAGGTAGATGTTTAACCTACTGAACCACCCAGGAGTGCCCCAAGCACCCGCCTCTTAACGAGTTTATTATCTACTTAGGGTGATCAACATGGAAAAAGAACTGTAACAAAAGTCAGTAATTTAGAGGACAGAATAGAAGCATAAAAAAAGACTAGATCAACTCAAAGTGGGGAGAATATTTTTGAAGAAGGAATCAGAATCTTTCATTCACAGATGTCTCTCAAATTTCTCCATTAATTTGAACACCTAGAATTTAGGTCTTTTCAATGTTCTCTAATTTTCCTTTTAAAAAGAACATGGGAAATTATTTTACACGGGTAACAGTTGAGAACCTTGGCATAATGAAACAATCCCAATTTGCAACAGCCACATTTAACAAAGCTATTTTGAATAGAAAACTTATCTATCCCTTTAGAGCAATCCAAGAGAAAAATAAAGACAAAAACTAGCACATGAATAAGACAATAAAGAAATAGGAAGAACTGTTTAGCAGAAAAAGGAGTTGTAGCACAAGTAGAGTAGGTGGTCTTGAAGGGTACTCTGAAATCACCCTTGGTAACTGGGAGGAACAGTAATTAGCTGGTGTTGGAGATGTGGTCTCAAACTCTCTAATTTAATAAGGTAAATTGTTTAAGAATAAGAGACATGCTGCTCATGTGATCAAAAAGCTAAGATTTTGAGATAATGGGTAAATAACTGGAGTTCCTATTCTGTACTTAAAGCACCCCCTTCCATTCTGATCCAGAACTTTCATTTTCTGTAGGAATGAGGATCACCACTGTATTTTACTCACCAATATGTCTCCATTTTCTCCTACCAGTAGTCCAGACCCCTCTTTGAGAAGAATCTGACTTCCTTTTCAAAGCCTTCCACTGTGCTCTCCGTGTTAATGGAGTCCAAATTCCGAAAGCTCCAATAACATAGTTCTTAACTACATTTCTGGTCTTGTTCCCACCACAATGTTCCGTGAATACTAAATTCTTGCCATACTTTGCGTTTTCACCCACTTTGATTTTGTTCATGTTAATCTCATGAATGGAAGTAACTTTTTTTTTTTTTTAGCAATTTTTAAAAAGATTTTTATTTGAGAGATAGTGACAGAGATACCCAGAGAGCAGAAGCAGTTAGGAGAGAGAGAAGCAGGCTCCTGCTGAGCAGGAAGCTTGACAAGGGGCTCAATCCCAGGACCCAGGGGTCATAACCTGAGCTGAATGCAGATGCTTAACCGACTGAGCTACCCAGGCATTCCAAATGAAAATACCTTTTTATCAAGTTTTGGGACTGTGGTATTATGATTTATAAGAAATATATATTTGGGGGCACCTGGGTGGCTCAGTCAGTTGGGTGGCCAACTTTTGTTTTAGGCTCAGGTCATGATCTCAGGGGTCATAGAATCCCCCTACCCTGCCCTGATGGAGTGCACACAGATACTCTCTCTCTCAAAAAAAAAAAAAAAAGTTTTTATATACTTGGCCTTCATCTTCATTTCTGGCACAGAGCATCTAAAACCTTTGGAATTTCCTAAGGAAGAAAGTAATCAAGGTGTCTTTGGTTATTTAATGAGGTGGCTTCTGGAAAACAAAATCCCTAGGGTTGGGGGATGGTTTCCAGGTGACTCAATCTTGTGATTAAAGGGCTGGAACTTTCAGTCCTACCTTCTTCTGGGGAGGGTAGAGGAGCTGCCCGTTGGAGCAACTGCCAATGTCCGGTGATTTAATCAATCATGCCTACGTAATAATAAAGTCTCCATAAAACCCTAAAAGGACAGTATTCAGAGAACTTTCAGGTTGGTGAACATGTGGGGAGAGTGGTGTGCTGGAAGACAGCGCTCAGAAGCCCCATGCCCTTTTCCAACACTTTGCCCTATACGTCTCTTTGGTCTGGCTCTTCCTGAGTTACACCTTTTCATAATCAACCAGTAATCTAGTAAGTAAAATGTTTCCCTGACTTCTGGGAGCCAGTTTAGCAAATGAATCAAACCTGAGGAGGGGAGTCGGAACTACAAGTAACAACCTGGGTTTGTGACCCACCCGCATGTGAAGTTGGGGTAGGGGTGCAGTGTTACAGGACTGAGTATTTATTATCTCTGGGTAGTGTCAATTACAGGGCAGCCAGCTAGTCCCTGGAGAATTACTTGGTGCTATGTGGAACCCCCTGTCCCCCACACAGGAACTGGTCTCAGAACCATAAGGACTTAGTGAGGATGCTTCGTCCATGAAATTATTTTGTTGTGTCATAGCCATTTGTGGTTATTCTATTCTGATTGCTTTATTTTGGTCTTTTCTGGTTTTTTTGTTTTTTGTTTTTTTTTTAATTTCTGGACCTCCAGTGAACTTTAATCTCCCTGAGTAGGGACTGGGGACTAGTGGAAAAAGAGACAGGCTTAGACTTGCATCAGGGATTTTTCCATTCCCTGGGTGTAGGACTTTGAAAAAGGTCACTTAATTTCTCTGAGCTTCCTTCTATTTCCTTTGTAAAACAGGATAACAGCAGATTCTCAAAGATAAAAAAGTACATCTATGATTACATATGATTTTAATTACATTTTCATATAAATGGAACTATCAAAAATTTTGAAATTCTTATTTCTATCTTAAGTCTGTTTTGGTTGAAGTAGAAGGGAAACAGATCAACTAGCTTAAGGGAAGCTAATATCGTTTAAAAATCCAAGAGAGTTTTAAGTAATACAACTATTAAAAGGGAAAAGATGCTGATGAGCCTCAGTTCTGATGGGGAGCAGATGCAAATTCCACCAGAACTTGGCTGGCCTGACTCAAATCAAGTGCTCACTGTTGACCACCAGTCAACTTTGGCCAGCAGAGTGAAAACACAGAAGGTAGTACCCACTTGTCTCGTCCTGCAAAATGGGAACACTTTCTAATAAAAGGTTTCTGAGCAAATAATAAAGATCTATCAGATGATCCACAGACTCAGAGTCTCTTACACAGAAATGTAATAAATACTAATAGTAACCATGGCAAAACAGGCAAGGTATTTTTTTCGTTTGATTTTTCATTATTTAGGGAAAAAAAATCTTCATAAGAAATAGAAGCCCTCTGAACCTTTTATAATCCTGAATATAATTGTAGCGATGGTGTTCAGACTCATTAAAGAAATTCTCTTTGGAAGAAATGTTGGTCAAAATTTCAGTTATACAAGTTCTGGGAGACTGAATATACAATAATGTGACTATAGTTAATAATATGGAGTATATATTTGAAATGTGCTAAGAAGATAAATCTTCAGTGTTCTCACCATAATAAAAATAATGCTAATGGGCAGTAGGGGGATGGGCAAAATGGGTGAAGGGGAGTGGGAAATACAGGCTTCAAGTTATAGAATGAACAAGTCATGCAAAGGCTTGGCATAGGGAATACAGTTAATGACACTGTAATAGCACTGTACGGTGACAGATGGTACCTACATTTGTGGTGAGCACAGCATAATGTATAAAGAAGTTGAATCACTATGTTGCACTCATGACACTAAAGTCACATGTGTCAACTATATTCAGATTGTATAAAAATGTAATTATATGAAGTGATGTATTATGCATTAGCTTAACTGTGGTTCTTTCACAAAAATATGTGTATGAAATCATATTGTTCACTATATACACACACACACATATGTATATCATTTTAATTGTGAATTGTACCTCCAATTTTGGAGGAAAAAGGGAGTGCATTTATGTGGTCAGTTGCTTTCAGAACTTCTTGGCCTGTGCCTTGCCTCTTCCTGAGCCCTTCCCAAGAGTGTCTTGGTTACTCAAGATAATCTGCTAGGCTGGTTTACAGGTAGACTGAATCTGATGCAGTTGCTTCCCCAATATGTAGTCTGTGGATTTTTGGTTGTCTACGTTTCTCTTACCCTTCTTTACAGTTTCTAGAGGTCTCAGCCATTGCTTCTTTCATAATTGCACTATCAAAATGTAGTTCTCATGGGGGGGGTGCCTCAATCACTGTGGTGTAATAATTAAGTACGCATTTGGGTTTCAGTTCTAGCTTTGTCACTGATCAGCTTTAGGCTTTTTTTTTTTTTTTTAATCTCTCCAAAATTCTGGGTCTAACAGATAAGATGATTCTAAAGGCTCATTCTGCCATGGCCTCTTTGGTTTCTAGACTTTATAGTCCTACAGGAAGATATTATGCGTACACCCACTTAAAACATCTATTGAGCATCTCCTATATTCCAAAAAGTTTGAGGCTCTAGAAATACAGAGATAAATAGGAGAAGGTTTGATTCTGAACAGGCATTCCATTTTCCTTTGCTTTCTCTCCTTAACAGCTGGCTTACCTCAGGGGCTTGAGAAAAACACCTGGGTTATAAGGTAAAAATCATTCCTACCTTCACTAAGCACAATCCCAGGGCATGAGCCCTCTGGAGTTGAATAAGTACTCTATTTCTTTCCATTTGTATTTTCTCCATCTGTTCTAATTACATCCCCTCCTTGGGAGTAAGAGAACTACTACTGTCTGTTGCAACATAAAGGTGAGAAAGGTTAATTAACAGTGAAGACAGATCCCAATTGCCTTACATCACATCCCTGTCCATATGCATCAGACTGTGAGAGGGTTCCCTCCCTTCTGTGACCCAATACTGCCTGTGCCTGCTCTTCTCAACCTCTTGCATGGCTCCCCTCTTTCTTGAGTTATCTCCAGAGCATGGCATCCAAAGGCACTCATCCATGTTAATGTGACAAAACACCTTAGTCATAGGGAGGGGAGGATTGCATGTCTTAGAGTAGAAAGGGCCAAGCTAAACTGCCTTCAGCATGCTCAGATCCAACTGACATTAAAAGTCTGCAGCCTGAGTGAGTTACAGTCACACAATGGCTTAGAAAGAGACAATGCTACCCTCACTTTGCAGACTGAGGGTAAGAGAATGAAGGAGATAGAGTCATTTACCATTGGTCCCACAGCCAACAAGAGCCAGATTCAAAACCAATTCAGTGTATTTTCCATTAAATGTTGCTTCCAATTCCCCTTTGTTTTATGCCTATGGTGCCCACCCCTTTTGCCTTCTTCCATGGTTTCTATTTTCCCACTAATTTCCATTATGAAATGCCATGTGTTCAGGTCTTACAGTTCTTGTTTCTTCCTGTGTCACATCTTCAAACTTTCTATTAAATATGTTCAATACAAAACCAACCAACCAACCAAAAAACCCCCTAAACTATAAATGCTGTGAAAACAGGGACTTCATTGTGGTTCACCACTGAATTCACAGCACCTGGAAGGTGCATAATTAACAATTATTCATTGAGTGTTTTAATAAAGGCAAACTGTTATCTGTTTTTATTGATGTGAAATGATATTTACTGAGTACATAGAGTACACTGTAAAGAACCACAGAAGACATGGCTAAAGGATTTTAAAGTCAACTTAAGAAGTAGCCCAAATATAAAATTTAACTTCCAATTATTCTTTCATTTACTTATCAAACATACATTATCCTGTGCTGAGAAATATGGTTTCTGATTGGTCTAGTAAACCCATGTTTTTAATCCACAAATCTTATTTATAGAGATAGACAATGAAACAGAGTATTAAACTCTGGACAAATACTAAAGAAGTCATAAATGGGACTGTGGGAGGAAAAAGCACAGGTGTCAATCCATTATTTCAAAGTCAGAGAAGACATCCTGGAGAAAGATGTGTCTAAGAACAGGTAGAAGTCAAAGAGGCATAGAAGGGTAAGGGCACAAATCATTTCCAGAAGAAACAACTTGTACCAGAAATGAAATAAATAACATGAATTATTTAACATGGCTAGAGAGTAGGGTTTGAAGTGAGGAATCCTAAGACATGAAGATAGGTAGGTAAGTAGTGATCATTCTGGACTTGCTTTTCCCCATGTGGTTCTAGAACAAGCATCACCTGGGAGCTTGGCAAGTACAGCATCTCAGGCACTCATTTAAGGAGGCCTTCACTCTCAGGTTCATGCCAAGTATAGGATTGGTTCCAGCACTACCCTGACAATGAGTTCCTCCTTAAATCGTTCACCTGTGGGGTTTCAACTAGCCCTAGTCCTGGACCTGCACCTCAGACACACTGGATTAAAATTATAGTTTAACAAGATGCCCAGGAGGTGTGTATGCACATTACATTTGAGAAGAACTGCTCTAAAGGCTTTGTAAACCATGCTTATGTTTAGAGATTGTCTTGGGAGCAATGGCTGTTATTTATAGGCATTTGATGGGCTTGATTCCTTGATTTATAAAGGTCTGTGGCTGTGTGGGAAAGCAGCAGCAGCCAGTTAGGAGGCTGTTATAATGAGTCTTTACACATTAAATCTTAAAGACTGTTCCTTTTAAAATCCTACTACAATTCTCTAAGTATTACTACAGTGATCCAGGACCAGAGTAGTCAGATTAGAGGGATGTTGGAGCAGATGTAGTGGATAGCTAGAACTGTGGAGGAAGGACGAAGGAGAAATCAGGAACACCTGGCTCAGGCTGTAGCAAGCAGGTGGTGGGAAGTAATACACATTGAGGTACCGAAAGACAAAAGAACGGCATGTGGAGAGAGAATGATGAGTATACACACTTGGAGATGTTAAATTTGATAAATTTTAGATCACACAACATGACAGGTGGGTGTCCAGATCATGCAGAGATAGAAGGTACAGAGATGGATTTTGGAACTATCATCTCTAAAAATGATAATTAAATGTGTGGGAAGAAATAGGAGTTTTTAGAGTATATAAAAGAGCTGTTGGGACGCCTGGGTGGCTCAGTTGGTTGGGCGGCTGCCTTGGGCTTGGGTCATGATCCCCATGTCCTGGGATCGAGTCTGCATCGAGCTCCTTGCTTGGCACCAGGGAGCCTGCTTCTCCTTCTGCCTCTGCCTACTGCTGGCGCTCTCGCACTGGCTCTCTCTCTCTAATAAATAAATAAAAAATATATTTTTTAAAAAAGTTTTGTTTGTTTTTGTTTTTTAGTGTGGAATACCGACATTTAAATAATGTCTGAAGGGGTGCCTGGGTGGCTCAGTGGGTTAAGGTCATGGGTTAAGGCTCAGGTCATGATCCCAGCATCCTGGGATGGAGCCCAGTATAGAGCTCCCTGCTCTCTCTCTGCCTGCCTCTCTGCCTACTTGTAATCTCTCTCTCTGTCCAATAAATAAATAAAATCTTTAAAAAAATATCTGAATAATTATTTTTGTTTTGCAAATTATTTTCACATCCAATGCATCATTCAACTAAACTAGCTTTTTTGAAGCGGGGAGGTAAGCAGGGTAAGATTATCATCTTCATTTTTTTTTTTTAAGATTTTATTTATTTGACAGAGATCACAAGTATGCAGAGAGGCAGGCAGAGAGAGAGAGAGGGAAGCAGGTTCCCCGCTGAGCAGAGAGCCCGACTCTGGGCTTGATCCCAGGACCCTGAGGTCATGACCTGAGCCGAAAGCAGAGGCTTAACCCACTGAGACACGCAGGCACCCCATATCTTCTTCATTTTCTATGAAGAAACAGATAAAGAAACTGGGGCTTGCAGTCCTGAAGGTGGTTTGGCTAGTAAATCATCTAGCTGCACACACACATTGCATTGTGGGGCATGCAATTAAGAGAGAAACCAAGAAGAACTGACGTAGACCACCGTGGCTAGCAAAGACTTGATGAAAGAAGTATCCATTATTTTACTAAGTGTAACTTGTGAGAGCTAGGGCTTTTGCCCAGATACTTTATGGTGTGATATTTTAACATTTAGTGTTTTTGCTAAATGTTTGAGAGCCTTGAATAACTAGTGGTAAAAGAAAGGTAAGTGCTCCTTTGTCTATTCCAGTATTGTTGAAGATTTTACAACGATCTGGGCAAGATATTAAGAAGTAGTTGCTTTTAAATCTTGATTGACAAAATCTTAACAGAAATACCCCTTAGTCATCCTATCACTTGAGGCCAGACTAACTATGATGGTACAAATATGTACTTTGAGGCAGAATAGCAGCTAATAATTCTACCTACATTAGGTAGTTATTTGGATAGGAGAAAGGTACAATAACTGATTTATAATGTGAGCTATGATTAAGAAGAAACTTTGACTGTATTAATCTTACCCACAATTATTAACCTTGGGTGACACAGAATCAACTAGAACAACATTCTGAATTCTTATGAACATTTTCCATGTTAGTCACAGAATTACAACTATATCTTCATCTCTTATAAGTGACCAAAGGTTCTAGGAAGTATAATAATTGCCATTAACAATTATATAGTTTGTTATATTTTAAAGTACTCTAACACAGAGTGTTTAATTGGATAATCATTAACGTCCTATAAGGAAAATGAGATGGAAATGTTATTCCCATGTTTTATTTAAAAGATGGGAGAAAATAAAGTTTTTGGAGAATGAGACTTGCTTGGGTTAAAATAATAATTAATAGCAATAGTTTTAATATAAATAATTTATTAAGAGCATAAGATATGCCAGGAATTGAGCCAAGTGCTTCACAATCATTATTTCACTTAATCCTTACAATGAACTATGTATTATTATCCTCATATTACAAATAATGAACCCAAGCCTTGAACAAGTCAAGAAAATTGTGCAAAATTGAACAGAATATGTAATGGAATGGGGAGATGAAGCTAGTTCTAAGTCACCATTAACACTTTGCTCTTCGAAGTCATTTAATAATCCTATTGAATATCCATTCCAACAGGGGTACAGTTGGAGACACTGGATATCTATAAGTTTTCAAAAATATATAGAGAATATTAGAATATTAAATAAAATGAACAGATTCCTTAAGAAGTATATAAAATATGAAATGATTCCTTTAAGAACTTATAGTTTGGAGGTCTATAAAAAGCTAATTTCAAAAACAATGGGAGTGCTCTAACAAAAACTGGAATGGAAGGGAAACAGACTCACAGATTACATCTCAGACAAAGGTCTTACAAAGAGTGCAATTTCTTAGTCCACAAAGAGTGAGCGACCAATTCTAGACAGATCAGCATATAAAGAAAAAAAATGCATGTAGTTATAAAACTGTAATTCAGAGAAAAATCAGTTTTAAATAATTAGTTTTAATAATAAAAAAATTAGTTTTAAATAATTGCACCATGGTCTTAAGGGTGAAACAACAGGAGATTAGGTTACTGGAACCAGATTATCACACTTGCTTTAGTCAAAGGAAGCCTAAGAGAGACCAAAACAGTAAATGAACATGGAAGTCTGTTTCTTGGAGGGCCAGGTGACTTCTTGGTGTCCGGGAAGCTTAAGAGGGACCTGTTATGGATTGCATGTTTGTGTCCCCACCCCAAATGTCTATGGTGAAATCCTACTCTCCAATGTGATGGTTTCAGGACGGCGACCCTTTGAAAGGCAATTAAGATTAGACTGGGTCATGAAGGCAGAACACTCATGAGTAGGATTATTGTCTGTGAGAGTCACTAGAGAGTTTGCTTCCTCTGCTTTCTACCATGTGAAGATACAAAAAGAAGTAGGCAGTACACAGTTCCAAAGAGGGCTATCACCAGAGCCTGACCATGTTGGTACTCTAATCTTGGACTTCCAGCCTCCAAAAGTGTTAAATTTCTGTTGCTTATGGTACTTTGTTATAGCAGTCCACACTGATAGGACAGTGCCTGAGAGAGAAGATAAGGTGAGTGGTTTGCTAAGAAGCAATCCAGGAACCAGATAAGGAGGGCCTGACTTAAGGCAGTTGAGTGGGCACAGAATTAAGATTATGTGTTTGGAAAGTCTGGATGAACAGATTTGGGTACCCATTTGCCAGCCTTCCCTCAGCAAGACTCAGTAAATCTAATTCCTACATTATTATGTGCCCACAACTCATTTTTATCAATATTTTCCTGGATATTAAAGGTTTTTTGGTTTTTTTTTGGAAGCCTCTCTTGATAACTTTCCCAACTAGATTCAACTTCTCATTCTTCTTGTTATTCAAATCTTATACTTCCTCTGGCAAGGTGTTTAGCATGGATTCATTAATTCCCAAGTTGTGTGTGTCCATATCTTATCATGACTGGTCTGATTAATCTCAAATCCATCACAAACCTAGCTCCACGTCTGAAGCATAGGTAAGTATCAAACACTGGTTTGATATGAGCTATTATGCAATTCTTACAGACTCCTCCTAATGATGTCATCTTGAGCTTTACAGGAAACTTAATTCCTGACTAAATGCATTTGATATCCACTCCCATAATACTTCATAACCCCAATCATAATACTCATTATTAAAATTTATTTCTAGACTCTGTTAATTCTATGATGATATCCACTACATTTCTTACAATGTTTGAAATATCATAAATGCTTAAATTATTGAATAAACAAGCCATTAATTATTTTGTCTCATGCGTTATGCATTTTGACTCCCAGATCTTCCATTTGTGCTCTACGCAAGCGTATGCATGTATCTTTGCACTGCCTTTCTGACAGCTTCAGCTCTTTAGAAAGTAATAAAAAAACACAAAGGAATGCAGAGAGAGCTCTATCCAGTGAAAATGGACATTAAAACATCCATTTTGACCTCTTCCCAAGTTATATTGTGAAGTCTGAAAACACAGCTACCAAAATTGGTATTGCCATCTTAATAAGTTCATTTGACCAGGCCACACAGGGTGTCAGTGTCCACCAGAGGTTAGACAAAGTGTCCGGGCATTTTACCACTGCACCCCACCAACACATAGGCTGTGCTGAGAATGTCTAGGGAAGTTCAAGAGAAAACTCCCTGCTACTCAATTCCTGCTAACTTGAAAACACTATAGACAGGCACACAGTTCTGTGATGTATCAACCAAATTAACACATATATACTGGCACTGGATTTACTTATGAAAATGGGAAAGTTACTTTAAGTGAGGAAGTTTGAGTAACAGTCTAAATCCATACAAGAGGTCTTTTGGGTCTTCCTTGCCCACTTCACACAGCAATCACACGCAGAGTTAATTCCACCACCCATGTCCTCTTAAGCGCTGTTATCCCGGCTGTTGTCATTCTGCTCAGTGTCACCTTTCACCTTCCATTGTTAAAATGGCATCCTTACTCATCCCCTATCGATATAGTATCTCCTACCCCTACTACCCATGACCTGAGAATTCTTCTGAGGTTTTATCTTGTTCTTTCCTTTGGAACACAGTCATCTGATTTCTCCATTTTGCTTGAATCTCTGTGTTGGTTTTTATGCATTAGATAAAAGCACCACCTCTCCTGGTCTTATAGGAGTAGCCACCTATAGATGAACCTCATCAGTGGACTCTATCCCAGCTCTTGCCTGTCTCTCAAACCCTTCTGAGCGTCCAAGCAGTCTGTTTTATTTTTAATGGCTCCTAGTAGCTGAGGGTGGGCCAAGACCTGACCTTGTTCCAAAGGGGAGATGATCTCAGGCAGTAGCTTTTAGGCATGCAAATATACCCAGACCCACAGGACCACAAGCCTAAGCTCCCTTGGTTACCCGTGCCAGGTGATCTAGAGGTGTTCCCTGGCAGAAGCTGCAAAAATAGGGGCTCCAAATGAGTGTATAATATAAGCTCCGTTCTGGGAGACACAGTCAAATGACAAGGAGGCAGAGGGAGACTACAAAGAGGGCCACACTAGCTTATGTCCGGTAGACCTCTAGAGTGAGCCAACCCTGAAGCCCACCCCTTAGACTGAAGTTTCAGGATGAGCAAAAAGGCCAGTTTCACACAAAGACTGGGGGGGCGGGGGTGGGGGAGTGTTTCACTCCACCATCTGTGCAGCGCCTTCTGGGAAGATGCAGGCCAACAACTGTCCCTGACTGTTCCTACCTGCGGGGCCCCATCCCGCAGGTAGGGACTCACGCAGACCAGTGCTCCAGAGGCCTTCAGAAAGGATTACAGTCAGCTCTTATATGTTCAATTAGAAGCCTGCCCCTCAGGCTATAGCCACGGTAAGTTCACTGGAACACACCAAGAGACTGAGCTCTCCTGGCCTCCTGCAGGGCCCTATAGAAGCTCTCTCTCCATTGGTTACAGGCCTGCGGGAAGCACGGGGAAGCCCCGCCGGCGCCCCCTGGCAACAGCTGCAAAACCCGGCACCAGCCACGCCTAAACGTCCTGCGCGCCGCGGGCAACTGTGCTCTGGAACGTGGCAAGGGAGAGCGTGGAGATGGCGTCCACTCGGAAAAGGGAAAAAAAAATACCGAAAGAAAGAAAAGAAAAAGGGGAAAAAAGCCTAAAGTTTCGAAAACTAAAAGGTGGTGTCCACAGGCTGGAGCTTGGCGAGGGAGCAGGATGATGGCACCTGCCAGTCTTTGCCCAAGAGGACACCCTCCCCGGCGGCCTCCTGATACTCTTCCAAGCAGAGCCTGCCTCTCAAGTCGGCGCTCCAGGACCAGCAAAGGAGCATCCCCCACTTACACAGCTGAGTCCCCCCAGGGCGCCCGGCGCTGGGCCTCAAGGCCGGTGAGTCCCGGGGGGGCGCAGAGAGCCCTTCCTCAGAGCGCTGTTGGCAGCTGGGGTCTCAGGGACGTGAGCCCAGGGGGTCTTCAAAGCTAGACATTTAGAGGCGTGGCTCTCGGGTGCCCGTAGTAAAAGTTGGGGGTGCCCAGTGTGGGGTTCAGTCCCTCTACCTCTCAGGGAGAAGCTCTGGGTTTGGAGTTCCCGCTGCACTGTGGGTTGCTCCGCGGCCGCGTGGTGTGGAGTTTCCGTGGCGGGGGAGAGAAGGGGGACATGTGTCCCAGCCTGGCTTACCTGCTGTCACATGGGCCTTCTCTCCTTCGGATAGGATGCACAGGAACCATTCAGACAGTTTTTAGGTGAGGAACTTATTCCATATTTAGCTGTGGGTTCTGTGTTTGTGGGAGGGACTGAGCCCGGACCCTCTCAGGTGCCCATCTTGAACAGGAACTGGACAGTTTCTTATATAGGCTCCCCTCCCCCTAACCTCCGGATAAGGTTTCTCCTATTTGCATCCAATCAGGCCATACACCTGCAGTTATGTGATAATGGCTCCCATATACCGTGGCTTAGCACGTGACTTAGTACGTAACTCAGCAGGCCTCTTGCTACCAAACTACTTAAAATAAACACATTATTTTTGTTTAAAAAAAAAAACAACATGATTTTTGCAGACCTTCTTGCCATTGCAAATAATATTCTCCCTGCCGAAAATGGCCGTCCTTCCATTTGTTTACACTCAGAAATCTAACTCATTCTCCTCTGCTCAGATATTGTCTCCTTTGTAATGTCTTTCCTTATCAGAATGAGAGGGGTAGATGTGCTGTTTTCTTAACCATCGATGGTCTGAGGATTGTTGATGTCTCTGTTACCCCACCCAGATGCTAAGGCACTTAAGTGGGGGAACCCTGTTTTTTTGAACTCATACTCCTCTGTGTTCAGATACAAGTGTCAGTCCAGAGTAGAAGACTATTTGCTGAATGATTCTATTCCCATTCCTAGGTCAAGTGTATCTTACTTGCACATAGAGCCCCAGTAAGATGTACCTGTGCCAATTGTCCCCATCTCTAATAGGATAAGTTCTGAGCATCCATTATTCTGTAATTTCTGGGCGGCTCCCATATTTCAGCAGATACAAAGTCAGCCTTCATACAGATGGCACCTCTGCTCTGGTGTGATCACTAAGAAGCCATAAAAAGGAATTAGCTTAGGTGGATAATTGATGGATGTCAAGTGTCCCTTTGGATAAAAGACTTGCTTCTAGACCGATTGCCTGAGGGCTCAGGAGACTCCTAGTAGACAATCCAGATGCCTTATTTTTATTTCCTCTGAATATCTGCATTTCATCCAAAATTAAGGCACCAAGGACAGCTTTGAATGAAGTAGTGGCCTCAGGGCTAGTCCATTCAATGAGAAATCTTTTCAGGGGTCATCTTCTGATACCTTGTGCTAATGATGCGAGGCCTTGAAGTGATGGGATTGCTGTGCACCTACTGTACATTAACAAACAAGTGAAAAAACACCTTACGATTTACTAAGACTTACTAGTTTTAGAGGTTTTTGACGACTTGATACTCTTCGTCTTAATTGTGACAGCCCCCAGCAAGGCTTACAGCTTCTACTCAAAGCTTATGGCTTTGAAATATAGGCTGTAAGCTCAGAGTGGTTAGGAAAAGCATAAACAGGGAAGTAATATGTGTTATCCATAATGAAGGACTCTTCCGTCCTCCTCTATCATTCAAAGAACTGTAGAAGGTATTTTTTTCCCCCCTATGGCTTGAAAAACAGACAGTTTAGAAGAGTTAGAAGTGCCATACTCAAATTCATGAGTGATATTCATTGTGGAGTTAAGATGACAAAACCCTTGTTTTTTTGACTCCTAGTCCAAAGTTCATTTCATAAAACACTATGCTGCCTCTTTCAGAATTCACCTGTTAAAGGGGATAAAACGCCAGTCTGAAGCTCAATAGAATGACGGGGGGGAAAATAGGCTGAAGGAGCAGCTGAACTTGTTGATTGGTATTGCTTAATGCAGCTACACACCCACTTACATTCTCCCAGCCCACCGATCAGCATTTTCCTTTTGGGCAGACTTCATAGCCAAGAAATCAATACATCATTAGCCTGCAGCATGTTGTTTTCTGGGTATCAGGTGAGCTCCTAGGAGCATTATTTGAGTCATAATGACAGGGGTTGGGCTGTAATGAAAGTCCTGAATTATGCCACATTAAGGATCTTCCCCCCATGAAGCTGGTAAGCTGCTCAAATATTCCCTTGTGTGGCCTCAGACACAGCCATCAAATATTTAACATGGATTTTGGTTAATGTGCCTTCCTTATCCCCAAGATACTCTCCTAAAGCAGGTAGCTGGTATTAATACCCTTTAAGAGGTGAGGAAAGAGAGCCTTGAAGAGATTAACTGGACAAGACTTGCATCCTGGAGTAGCCAAATCAATCCCTTAGATCCCTTTACTACACTAGCTAGCCACTCCCTGCTTCCTTTGGCTTTGAGAACCAGCAGGGTTTTGAAAATTCTCTTCACGGACTGTCTCCAGCTGCTCTGTCCCCAGCCAGAGAGCTCATGACCACTGGCTGGCACTACATCATTCTCTGCCCTCTGCCACTACTATTCCTGAGTCTGCCCCTTCCCAAGACTCAGAAGTCCTCTCTCACTCAGCCTCCCCCAGCCCTCACCTCCTTCCTCTCCTTCCCCCTGAATGACTCATTTTGTTTACTGAGCAGAGAAGCTAATAGAAGGCAGCAGAATTTAAGCTTCCCTGGGACTTGCTTTACATGCTGACAAAATCATTCTTTTCTCTCTCTGTTAAATATTCATGGCTCTCAGATTTTTAGATACAAAGGTACATTTTGTTTTAAAATGTGCTGATCCAAGACATACTGGTTTGCATTGATTTCCTCCTCTTTGCATTTCTATTGCATTGGAAATAAAGAGGTCCTCATTCACTTCTTCTGAAATATGGACCTGAATTTATCTTTGGTTTTCTTTTTTAATTTGGCTGCTATTTGGCAAAAGGGCTGATGTTGGTAGACATTTTACATGTTTTGTGTTTTTCTCTTCTGACATTGTGTGCAGGCGCACACACGGACATGAGGACAGAAAAAAAAACACATCCTCTTTTCCAGGCATCACTATCTAATGTTAATATCATTTGAAAGGGATTTTAGCAAAGGTTTGAGCTGTTACAGATTTCAAATATTTTCAGTTTGGAACAAAAATTAAATAGAGATAGATTTACAGAGATGAAGAATAGAGTCACCCTAAGAGAGTTCAGAGATCTACAGAAAATGAAATGGGGGCAAAAGTGCCTCCATCTTAGAAAAAAAAAAAACAAAAAACGGAGAGAAATTTACTGTGGTGTAAGAATTATGGAAAGAGAATAAACGGGGGTGGGAAGGAGGAGGGATTTAAATCCTGATTAATTCAGGTCACTTGACAGGAGTCTTGCAATGCATAGTTTAAATGAACAAAAGTAAAAGGCTTTCAGATTCTGGAAGTTACATGTTTTTTTGTTGTTGTTGTTGTTTGTTTTTTCCCAAGCTGGTCTCACACATATTGCCATATCAAATAAAAAAACAACCATTTGATAGAAAAAGGGCTGAATTTTTTCTTAGTATAGTAAGGAGATGTACTGTCTCGGCAGACTCTTTGTAAAGTCTTGGAGTGTGGATGATCAATTTAGGAATTTTATGAGATTTTGGAGACTTTTAGTGAAAATATGTGATTGGGATTAGGTAAGGATTCTGATATAATTGTCTAGGATTGGTGAACACTTTGGGAGAATCTTTTGGGGTCAGTTATTATTTAATGCAATGGAAGAGTTTAACTCATTGATGCTTATTTAAATAATCATTTTTGTAAAGAATCTGGAATGAACAATAAAATTATTTGAGATGTTTACCTTTCTAGGCAACAGTTTTTTGGAACAGTAAAGTCACGTTGATGAAGGCAGTTGGTTAGTAAAGTCATGTTGATAGAGACTGTAAGCTGGGTAAGTGTAGGAGATTTGGAATCTTGATTATAAACTCTCATAGTTTTTTAAAAAAACTTGATTATAAACTCTCATAGTGTTTTAGGAAACACCTAAAAGTCTATCTGATCTACTTTCAACATGATTCTTGAATTCCTTTATTACATGGCAGGCACATGCTCATTCAGCCTCTCGGAGCCTGAAACCAGTGCAGTGGTATAGAGACTGGGGAGGGCACTGGTGGATATTTACTCAAGGTTTCCAAAATTAATAAAATTGCGGTATTCTCTGGATCTCTACTTCTCTTTACTTTAGTTTACTAAAGACTGGTTTCTTTGTCCTTTACTCTCTCTTTCCTCTCATAGTATGTACTTACTCATAGGACCTCATCCTCATCCCATAACACCTCTCCCCCTCGTGCCCCCACCATGTTCTACCTCTTGGACTTTATAAGCACTTCCATCTTTGCTTCCTCACAGATAGCAACGATGTCCTCTAAGTATTTGCCAGTTCAGAGGCTCAGAGTGGAAGTCTAATTTTCTGGCTTCTGCTGTGTACCAGACCATTTCATGGGCTGCTGACCAGTCTGTACATTGGCCTGTTGAAGGACAGGTGGCCCACTTTGATCAATCAGTTGTGACCCTGCTGGCTGGGTTCTGGAGAAGACTGTTCTGGGGGAGTTTCTATAAGGAATACTTGAGTGGAAAGATTTTATGATGTTCTTAAAAGAAAATGATGATATCAGTATCGTAGCAAACATGTCTAAATCGGAGGAAATTTACCTATTTTGACTGTTGGGAACATTGGCCTTGGAAGACATCATGTTTTCAAAACTTCTGCCATGAATATAGGGGAGATAATCTTTAGTCCAAGGGCTTGGATGCACACTGGGGAATCCGTCGAGACACATTACAGCATTATGTGTATAAGTGTTTATTATTGTAAAGATTTCTCTTTTTTAAAGATTTATTTGAAAGATAAAGCACGCGAGTGTGCTTGTGTGAGCAAGTGGGTGGAGGGGTAGAGGGAGAGAGATAGAGAGAGAATCCCATGCAGACTCCCCACTGAGCTCTGAGCCATGCTGGGCTCAAGCCCGCAACCCTGAGATTATGACTTGAGCTGAAATCAAGAGTCGCATGCTTAACTGATGGAGCCACCAAGATTCCCCTGTTTACGTGTTTATTAGAAGCACACGAACAACTTAGCAATTGAAACTGAACCCAGAATCTCTGAATACCCTACCTTCTTTTATTTTCAGATAAAATTTTGTTTTGTTTTGTTTTGTTTTTTCTTTAGCCTTCCATGCCACTAAATCCTATGCCATTCTTCATAGCATTTATGAAAATCAGTTCTGTTTGTGGGTTTTTTCCTTTCTAATTTTTATTTGTATTTCCCCATAAGTTAAGTCCCACTATGGCAAGGACCTTTACTGTCTTGTTCACTTATTCCCGGTGTATAGATACCTGTTGAATAAAACAAAGTAGAATCAAAGAGAGAATACTGAGGGGAGGGGGAAGACAGATTAACATATGTCCTGGAGGACTTCATTATTCACATACGGTCACCAGATACAGTCTGTAACTGAAGATGTAAAGAAGGATATACAGACATAGTACTTTCTACTCTGGCAACTTTTCTTGTTAAGGGTTTAGTGTGGGATTCTTTCCAAAATTGCACTGTTACAGGAACATGGATCATAAATACAAAACTTACTTGTGAAGAAAATAAATCTTCTCAAGGGGACATTATTTGCATGTTTCCCAGTTAGAGATGAAACTGAACAACAAATCCTTCAGGAAAAGTAGAAATAACCTACTAATAAGGGGCCAAGATTTTAAAAATAGTTGTGCTTTCAAATCATGGCTCTGTCACTTATTATTCGCATGATTGTTTACAGATGGCTTAACCACTCTGACTATTACCGTCTTCATCTATAAAATGTGCATCTTACCTACCTTGCTAAGAGAGGTAAATGACACAAGAAAATGCCTGATACATGGTGGTAAATAATAGCTATAATTTTACTGTATATTCTGTGTTATTTAATCTTTGCCTCCTTAACCAACTCCAGTGACACTGAAAACATTGCTTTTTTCTTTTTTTATGTGAAACACTGAGGTTCAGAAGGTTCAAGTAAGCTGCTTGAATGATACATCTTAGAAAAGACAAGTGCAATTTTGTGATTTATACGAAATATTTATTTGGTCACTCCTCGGGCCAAGATATAGTTCACATGTTTGATGTTTGATTTTTATGTTTGATCTCCTTCCACAGTTCCTGGCTCACTGTTCCCAAGACCCTAGGAATTTTCTGAGCAATGGGAACATCAGTTGTTATTATATTTGGTCTCTAGTCCTCAGTTCCTGAAACGCTTCAGAGCCATAAAGGTGAAATGGGTGTCTTATCATTCATAATAAGCCCCTTTCCACCATAACTGGGTTTATGTTAATGAGGTGACTTTTGGAAAGCACCTAAGGTGGGAGGCTATTTGTGCAACCAACTTCATGGAAGGGTGGAACTTTCAGTCCTGTCCTTTGAATTCTGAGGATTGGAGAGAGGCTGGGGGTTAAATCACTCATCCTTGGTTAGTGATTTAGTCAGTCTTGTCTGTGTAAAGAAGCCTCCATAAAAACCTCAAGGAGGGGGTAGTTTGCAGATCTTCTAGGTTGGTGAGCCAGAATGCTTCCAGGTGCCACCTAGCTGGGCTCCCAAACTCTGTGAGGGCAGAAGCTTCTTCATTGCACATCTCGCCCCACGTATTTCTTCATCTGGCTGTTGATTTGTGTCCTTTAATAATCGTTGTGCTAAATCAATAATCTGCTGAGTAAACAGGTTTCCCAAGTTTCGTGAGGTGCTCTCGCAAATTAATGGAACTCAGAGAGGGAGTACTGAGAAGAACATCTAACATCTAGGTAGTCTGTCAGAGTTCAGGTAAGAATCTGGATTCGGGATTGGCATCCAGAGTGGAGAGCAGTCTTGTAGGATGGAGTGTTTTCCCTGTGGACCCTGATGCTGTCTCTGGGTAGATGGTGTCAGAATTCAGTTGAACTGTGTGGTATCTAGCTGGTGTCTCAGAATTGGTTGGGGGTATGGCAGGATGCCTGCCCACACTGGAAACTGGGTGAACTCCCAACAAGGAAGGGGTTTAAACCTATTCTTGATAGCGGTGAGGGGAAGGAGAAAGAGGGAAATGAAGGGGCGTGTGGTAAGAGTCTAAAATTCAGTGATTTATAAGTTTTAGTAAATAAGACTTCCTTTGCAACAAATGCAGACATCCATTCCACAGTTAAGTATCTTCAACTCTTAATTTCCACAGAACCTCTGGGTGATTCTGATAACATTTATTCAAGACTTACTCTACCAGGTGTTGTTCTAAATGGTTAAGTGCTTTGCTCAATGTCTCACAGCTGGTGGGTGGCCAAGGCCAGATCCAATTCCAGAGGCCATGTTCTTAACTACTTAGGATACTCGGCTGGCTTCCCTGAATCAGATAGCTGCGCATCACATTTTGAGAAGACATAGAAATGACAGACTGTGGAAGCTCAGAGACTGGCTGTTGTGGTGCGTGAAGTAAATCAGGCAGCATGTAGCCAAAATTAACATGGAAGGCGACCATGATCAATGAAACCAAATGCATAACCTAGTACCTGGCACAACATGCTCAATAAATATTTGTTGAATAAATAAATACTTATGAGGACGATAGCAAGGCTTCAGTCTTAGGGAAGACAGACAGAACGTTCATTTAGCCATGGGATTACTGAAACTCAGAATTAGAATAAACTTCAAAAGTCATCAAGACCTAACTCCCCCTGCCCGTGGATGCTACAACGTGGATGCTCTCACGATATTTCAGGCCCATTGTCAGCCAGTTAAAGAAAAAGCAGCCTCTGGTTTGCAGTATAAAAATAAGAGAAAAGACTAGAAATGTGACCCACAGAGAAGAGAGCTGTAAATGCCAGAGTCAAATAGAGTTCTGTTTGTAGCCAAAGTAAATACTGCAGCAATGATGTCTACAAGCATAGAAGCAATTCTCCAACAGCAAAAGGATGCCCGTGGTCCTGGGAGGCCAATGTAAGCCTATTGATTTCTCTCCCAATTCCTTCTTATTGTTCATAATTTCCTATTCGTTCATGCAGCCAGGGTCTCAGGGACTGTGGTCCCTCATGGGCCTGCCAGTCTTACGGCTGTTGAGCGACCATGAACTATGAAGGTCCACAAGCCCTTTAATTGGACAAGCCCCAGTTAATAATGCAGGAGAGGGGCTGAGCGTTGGAGTAGGCAGCAGAAGAGAGAAAGACCGAATGAGGAAGACAGAGCCAGAATCCATGAATTCAGTCTTCACAGAGAGAGGGGAACAGAGGGAAAAACAGTCAGTCCAGAAAACTCCTTCCAAACAACACTGGTGGTAGTTTTCACTTGAGGGACACCCTACGCAGGTGGTCAGGGAAATGAACTTCTCTTGTCATTTGAGATCAAGATTATCTCAGATCAGGGATTGCTGGTGAGATTGTTCATAAATACAGTCTACTTGATGCTCACCAGGTAGAAAGAACAATTTTACAACGATTATTGAATCCCTGAATTCAGGTGATCTTTTGTATAAACTCAGGTTACCACGCTTCTAGTCCAGAAGTTCTTTTACTTAAAACATCATTAATTAAAATGTAAAATTAATGTACTGACTGAAGATCAGTCCAAAATATAGCCATGATCTCCAGAGAGATTGGCTTATTCCTGGTTCAAAATAAACAGAGAAATGGCAGTCATAAAATTTATAACTGAAATATCAGGGTCATTGAGAGGCATTTAACACACTTTATTAAAAACAAATAAACCAAAACTGACATTTAAGAAATGTATTTGTTTAGCTATTTAACAAATGGCAAACATTTACTACATATAAAACTTTGCTGTATGCTCAGGGTTCAATGATAACAAAGGTGGGCACATTCCCTGTCACTGATAAGCATTTGGCTTACTGAGGGGAGGGAAAGAGGAGAGTAAGCAGAAATTTGCTGTATCAGGGGATACGTGTTATGAGAGAGTGAGCATAGTGCCTTATGAGACCACAGAATAGTATTTTAGTCAAATGCAAAGATAATTAAGACCTCCTAAGAGGCAGCCTTTTCTAGCCAGAGGCCGGCCGACAGTGTTAGTGAGTTAGCCAGACAAAGCAGGGTGTGGAAGAGCATTCTGGGCAAAGAAAATTGTATGTCCAGAGACTATGGCACATTTAAGAAAAATAAAAAATTAGTCCATTCTTTTTTTTTTTTTTAAGATTTTATTTATTTATTTTAGAGAGAGAGAGAGTGTGCGTGACAGGAGGCTGGAAGGAATAGAGGGAGAGGGGCAAGGGGACTCCACACTGAGCACAGAGCCCCACATGGGGCTCCATCTCACAACCCTGAGATCATGACCTGAGCTGAAATCAGAAGCTGGTCCATTAACTGGCTGAGCCATCCAGGCGCTCCTAAAATTAATTCATTCTGATGGTAGTATTTTGGACTGAGGTTTCCTGTCCCCATAAAATGTGTATGTTGAATCCCTAATCCTCAATGTGATGGTATTTGGAGGTTGGCCCTCTAGGAATTAATTATGATTCTATGACATCAGGAGGGTAGAGCCTCCTCCATGGGAGTAGGGCCCTTCCAATAAGATGAAGAGACCAGAGGGCTCAGTCTCTGCCATTGGAGGATGTAGCAAAAAGATAGGAGGAGCGTCTCACCAGAACCGAATCCCGTGCTGGCGCGTTGATTTTGGACTTCCAGCCTCTAGAACTCTAGGAAATTAATGTTTGTTGTTTAAGCCACCCAGTCTTTGGTTTTTATTATAGTAGTCTGAGCTGACTAAGACAGGTACAGTGAGAAAGATGCAGAGATGAGTTTGGAGGAGTGGCCGCGGACCAAAGCCTGAAATTCCTCCTGAGTCCCGCTACAGCATGCCTTTGCAAGACCTTCGCAGGCTCTCATGCGTTACTCCCTAATGACCCATTCGAGGGACGCTTCAGCCCTACTACCAAGACAGCCTCCCTGGGGCCCGGGAATGTAGATGTCTGGTGCCCCAAACCCCTATTCTGGTACCTGAGATTCTGCCTTCATTTGAGCGAGGGCCAACAGTGCACCTCTGGCTTTCAGCCCCCAGGTCTCGGTTGCCCGTGTTTGGGTTCCAGCCATGAAAAAGTCAGAAGCATCCACCTTCTCTCCTTAGACTGGGGTTCTCCATTTCTTTTCCTGGACCTAGCAGAAACAGAGTCCTGTTCCTGACTCTGGGGCCTTTCTGAACCTCTGACTGAACTTTTTTTTTTTTTTTAAGATTTTATTTATTTATTTGACAAACAGAGATCACAAGTAGGCAGGGAGGCAGGCAGAGAGAGAGGAAGGGAAGCAGGCTCCCTGCTGAGCAGAGAGCCCGATGCGGGGCTCGATCCAAGGACTCTGGGATCATGACCTGAGCTGAAGGCAGAGGCTTAACCCACTGAGCCACCCAGGTGCCCCCTTCTGACTGAACTTTACACTCAGCCAAATAACCATTTATCACCAACTGGCCCCCTGACATTGTGTCCCGCCCACCTGTAACACCCGTGGGACCACCGTGTTGACCATGCTCACTCTTAGCCTTCACTTATCCCTCCATCTACCCTCTGCCTGCTTTTTCCTCCAGCACCTGCAGCTGAATCCAACTCTTTAGGCCTTCTGAATGGCCTATCGAGTCTCCGTTTACACTGTCTAGTCTGGCCTGACTGCAGTGTTTCTAAATGACTTTTTTTTTTTTAATAACCTTTTATGAAGCACCACAAGAACAGCTAAAATATTGCCTGAAAATAAGAGTGTTCAAATACCAGACAGGCGAGGAAGGACAGTAAAATAGAGTAGGTTTGGGTAATTCATAATGTTTGTGAATTAAGAGAACCGGTGAATTCTGCTGTGGTCTGGCAGAGACGTATAGTTGAGTCAGTGCTTCTATTTACTCAATCGGCAGGCAAATTTAGAGGATAACTGCTTTGTGCCAGAAACTACTTTAGATCTACGAAGATCTACTGAGATCTTGGCTGCAAACAAGGTAAGTTTATGTGGAGATTTCTAGTCTAGAGGAGAAGGGAAATCTAAACTTTGCATTGTCATCTAGGACGGACTAAGAATATTCTAGCATATATCTGCCCAATCTGGCTCTTTAGAAGCCATCTGCTAAACCTGGTCCACACATGATTTTGAGATTTCGGGGAATCCCCATACCACATGTCCTCTAAGACCCCTTTCAGCTCTGAAAAATCTCTGTCCTACTGGGTTCTTTTTTCCAGGAGTCCTAAGGCAGACGGCACAGGTTAGAGACAAAATACCCCCAGAAGCATTGTTCAGGTTGCTTGCTTAGAAATACGATGCTGCAAGTTGAACCAGAAACAACAGCAAGGCAGGGGGAGATGGATATGGCAGGAATGTTTCTGCTTTATCTGTTGCTCTGCTTGGTGACATCTCATCCCTCATGGAGTCTGTTTTTGTGAAAATTTTCCTCCCATATATATGGAGTAGAGATATTATTCAACGATTGTCAGCAGTGAGAAATGCATGGAGAGATAAAGAAAGGAGTTTGCTTCTCAGTGACAGTGAATAGGGTCTCTTTCCTTTATCACAAAATCTGGGCCCTAATGAATGGATCCCATACTGCCTATCCATCATCTGCGCAGAAAGCGTAACAAGCCCCAGTACCTGGTTAGCCATCTACCTGACCTTCTCTACTGTAGGTGACTGTCCCTTCTTTGCTCCTGTGCCCCAAGTATGTTAGTCTAAAGAGAGAGGAGGAGAGGCCTTTGGAGCTGCCAAATTGGTGCAGTGAGGAAGTTTTGGTGCTAACCTGAAAGGGGTCAGCTTTCTCTTCTAGAACATCAACTGAGCTTGTATCCTGAGGCTGATCTGTCTCTTTATTTTGCTCTTTCAGATCAATCCCCTTCCTCCTCATTTGAATCTAAGAAAAATATTTTTCATGTGTTTATAAAAATAAGTTAATTCCAGATAATAAGACAACTGGGAATATTTACTTTTTTAAAAAATATTTTTCAGTATATTCTAAATGATAGATATTCAGCAAGTGACTCTCTATATGTTTCTCTAAAGTTGCTACCAATATGGGAGTGTAGATTAGTATCACCTTCTTGTAGGGTGATTTAAAAACATTTTTAACAATTAAAATATAGATAATCTTTGTTAGCAGTTCTCTTCCAAAATTATCCTAAATAATATTTCTCAGAAATGTGCAAAGATATAATTACAAGAATATCCATGGCAGCATTTACAAAGCAAAATTGGAAATAGCCTAGGTATCTATCGATAGCTAATTCATTAAATGATGGCTGTTCTGTACAGCCAAATACTCTGTAACTATTAAAAGAAAATTCTAGATCTATATATGCTGAAATGGAGAGATCACTAAGTTATTTCATTCCGTGAAAAACCATATCTAGAAGGGAACTTCTGCGATGTTGTTTTGTTCTCTTTCTTGGTCTGGATCGACCTGGTTACATCTGCACACTGAGTTTATAAAAAATCAAGGAGTTACAGGGGCTCCTGGGTGGCTCAGTGGGTTAAAGCCTTTGCCTTTGGCTCAGGTCATGATCCCAGGGTCCTGGGATCGAGCCCCGCATCGGGCTCTCTGCTCAGCGGGGAGCCTGCTTCCTCCTCTCTGTCTGCCTGCCTCTCTACCTGCTTGTGATCTCCGTCTGTCAAATAAATAAAAATAAATCTTAAAAAAAAAAAATCAAGGAGTTACAAACTCAAAATGCATATGTGTTTCTGCATGCATGGTATATTTCAAGAAAAAAAGTTAAAACAAGGTACATAATATATAATGTCTTGTAATTTCAGAACAATGTTTATATTAATTGCTTTGACATTTATACAAATTCTAGGAAACAAGAGGCTATAGACAGTGATAACTTCTGGAATGGAGAAAGGAACTGAGGACATGTAGACTTGTACTTCTGGTTTTCTGTCTTTCATGCTTCTTGATTTGCTTCATTTAAAAAAAAAGAAAAAAGGTAGTTAAAATGATTTTAAATAGTGGTACACATTCCTGGGAACAGTAAAATAACACCCTGTCTTCGCTCAAAGTCAGCTCTAGAGCTCTGTGATGGTTTTTCTTTGCTGGACCTTTTTTTGTTTTGTTTTAACATATTAATTTTTTTTTTCATTTATATTTGCTGTACCTTTGCTCTCCACTTCTAGAATTCATCACGATGCCTCTGCAATGCCCTGTTCTCTTCTTTGGCCCACTAGCCCGTCTCTCCACATCTTTCAAGGCCTCCATTCCAGATCTAAGCGGGTGAGCATCTGTCAAGCAGCTGCTACATCCAAACTGAGAAAGGGCCACATTGCAAGCAAGAGGCTAGGGCAAGAATCATTCTGGGTGGAAAATGGCTTGGCAGGGTCCAATGCTCTGGGACCCATCTGAGAGGAAAGATCATTCATGTTAATCGAACTCAGCTCAGGGTGGGAGGGAGCAGAGCTGTAGTTTCTGGAGGAAACAGCTTGAACTAAGGGCTGGTTTCATTTGATGGAGACAATGAGGAATCACTTGCCTGTGCTGAATGGAGACACGATTATCCATAATTGATACATGATTTTCAGCTGCCGTCTTTGTTCTGGTGCAGAGGAACGGGAAAAGAGCAGCGAGGAGGTAGGGCCACGAAGCTTCAGAATGCCAGAGTCTGTGCCCAGGCATGAGGTTGGGATTTCCGTTTTGGTTGGAGGAATTACAGGGCTGCTTACACAGAGCTGTTTACGTTTAGATTCTTTGGTAGCTCTAAAATCTTATCAGCTAAATACGAGAGATTCCATTACCCATAACCTCTAGTGATTGAGAGCAAGGGATTTAGAATCAGGCTGACTGGCTCAGGCATAAATCCTGATTTTAACACTGGCTTTGTGACCTTAAAGAAGCATCTGAACTTCAGTATCTTCATCAATAAAAGGAGAATAATATATGTCTCATAAAGTAGTTCTTGGTTATTGACTTTGCTGATGTTAATGTTCTTTACATTTACAAAGTGCTTATATTGTGCCATAGTACCTATGAGGTAGATTTAGTTATAACCATCTTGTATGAGAGAAAATGCAAAATATAAGGATATGGCTCAGATAGAGCAGAGACGGGATTTAAACACAAGGCTGACGATGCAGTACCCAGTGGGCTTTGAATCTCACTTTGTGATGGGACTGTGTAGGTTAGTCCCATCAAAATGACCATGTTCTGCTGAGATCTCATGAGAGCAAATGTGCTTAATGCAAGCCTCTGT
>ML104876.1:53063-89445 GCA_003697995.1 Taxidea taxus jeffersonii | reverse complement strand
CAGTCAGAATGGCTAAAATGAACAAGTCAGGAAATGACAGATGCTGGCGAGGATGTGGAGAAAGGGGGACCCTCCTACACTGTTGGTGGGAATGCAAGCTGTTGCAACCACTCTGGAAAACAGCATGGAGGTTCCTCAAAAAGTTGAAAATAGAGCTACCTTATGACCCAGCAACTGCACTACTGGGTATTTACCCTAAAGATACAAACGTAGTGATCCGAAGGGGCATATGTACCCGAATGTTTATAGCAGCAATGTCCACAATAACCAAGTTATGGAAAGAACCTAGATGTCCATCAAGAGATGAATGGCTAAAGAAGAGGTGGTATATATATACAATGGAATACTATGCAGCCATCAAAAGAAATGAAATCTTACCATTTGCGATGACATGGATGGAACTAGAGCGTATTATGCTTAGTGAAATAAGTCAACTGGAGAAAGACAACTATCACATGATCTCCCTGATATGAGGAAGTGGAGATGCATCGGGGGTGGGGGTTAAGGTGGTAGGAAAAGAAAAAAATGAAACAAGATGGGATAGGGAGGGAGACAAACCAAAAGAGACTCTTAATGTCATAAAACCAACTGAGGGGGTGGTGGGGGAGGGGGGTTGGGAGAGCGTGGTGGGGTTACATTATATGTTTAAATTTTTAAAAAAGCTTAAATAAAAAAAAAAAAGAATGAGACACCCCCCCCCCAAAAAAAAAGGAATTCATGATCTAGAGGACAAACTGATAGAGAAAAAGGATCAGGAAGAGAAATGGAACAAACAGCTCAGAAGCCATGAAAACAGAATTAGGGAAATAAATGACACCATGAAACCTTCCAATGTCAGAATTATTGGGATTCTTGAGGGGGTGGAAAAAGAGAGAAGACTAGAAGGTACAGATGAACAAATTCTGGTTGCAAATTTTTCCAATCTGGGGAATAGAACCTGCATTCGTGTCCTAGGGGTAGATAGAAGACCCACCAAGATCAATAAATCTAGAAAGACCTCCAGACACTTGACTGTGAAATTCATAAATCATAACTGTAGACAAGAGATTCTAAGGGCAGCTAGGGGGAAGAGATTCCTTACATACAGAGGAAGGTCCATCAGAGTAACATCAGACCTGTCCACAGAAACCTGGCAAACCAAAAAGGGCTGGCAAGACATACTCAGGGCATTAAATGAGAAGAACTTGCAGCCAAGAATATGTTATCCACCAAGGTTGACATTTAAAAAGGATGGAGAGATAAAGAGCTTCCAAGACCAGCAAGGTTTAAAAGAGTATGTGACCACTGAGCCAGGACTACAAGAAATATTAAGGGGGGTTCCATAAAAGAAGAAAGAAACCAAGAGTAACACAGAACATAAATTTACAGAGACAATCTATAGATACAAGGACTTCACAGGCAACATGATGTCAATAAAAATGTATCTTTCAATAATCACTGTCAATGTGAATGGCCCAAATGCTCCCACAAAATGGCACAGAGTTGCAGATTGGATAAACGACAGGACCTGTCCATATGCTGTCTACAAGAGTCACATTTGGAACCTAAGGATATATCCAGACTGAAAGTGAAGGGATGGAGAAGCATCTTTCATGCCAATGTGCCTCAAAAGATGAGAGGAAGCAAGATGGTGGAGAAGCAGGAGACTGAAATATCATTAGGTCCCAGGAGTTCAGCTGATAGTTATCAAACCATTCCAAACACCTACAAACTCAACAGGAGATAGAAGAGGAGAAGAGCAGCAATTCTAGGAACAGAAAATCAACCACTTTCTGGAAGGTAGGATGTATGGAGAAGTGAATCTAAAGTGGCAGCAAGATAGACCACTGGGGGAGGGGCCAGCTCCCGGCAAGCAGTGGAACAGTGGAACACAAAGTCAGAACTTTTAAGAAGTCTGCTCCACTGAGGGACATCGCTCCAGAGGCTAAGTAGGGTTGGAGCCCTCATGGGGACAGTGTGGTCTCAGGACATGCGGGGTCACAGAAAGACCAGGGGTGTCTGAGTGTGGCAGGGCTCCCAGGTATTAGAGCAGAGAAGTCAGCTATAGAGACAGAGCTAAGAGTGAGCTCGCAGCTGGGAGTTACCTTAAACCATGATCCAAGGAACAGTCAGACCAGAAGATCAGCAAGAACATCCATCCAGGTCTAAGTTCACTGATCAATAAGAACTGCAGAATTTCAGAGCTAGGAGAAAGCAACACATAGAATTCATGGCTTTTTTCCCATAATCCTTTAGTCTTGCAAAGCTGTAATCATCAAGAGAGTTTGTTACTGGCACAAAAACAGACAAATAGATCAATGGAACAGAATAGAGAGCCCACAAATAGACCCTTAACTCTATGGTCCACTAATGTTTGACAAAGCAGAAAAGAATGCCCAGTGGAAAAAAAGGCAGTCTCTTCAACAAATAGTGTTGGGAAAATTGGACAGCCACATGCAAAAAAATGAAACTGGACCATTCCCTAACACCACACCAAAAAAAGACCCCAAATGGATGAAAGACCTCAATGTGAGATAGGAATCCATCAAAATCCTTGAGGAGAACACAGGCAGTAACCTCCTTGACCTCAGCCACAGCAACTTCTCCCTAGAAACATCACCAAATGCAAGGGAAGCAAGGCCAAAAATGAATTATTGGGACTTCATCAAGATCAAAAGCTTTTGCACAGCAAAGGAAACAGTCAAAAAAAAAAAAAAAAAGACAACCGGCAGAATGGGAGAAGATATTTGCAAATGACATATCAGATAAAGGGCTAGTATCCAAAATCCATAAATAACTTATCAAACTCAATAACCAAAGAACAAGTTATCCAATCAAGAAATGGGCAGAGGACATGCACAGACATTTCTCCAAAGAAGACATCCAGATGGCCAACAGACACATGAAAAAGTGCTCCACATCATTCAGCGTCAGGGAAATACAAATCAAAACCACAATAAGATACTACATCAAACCAGTCAGAATGGCTAAGATTAACAAGTCAGTCAACAACAGATATTGCCAAGGATGTGGAGAAAGGGTAACCCTCCTAAACTGTTGGTGGGAATGCAAGCTGGTGCAGCCACTCTGGAAAACAGCATGGAGACTCCTCAAAAAGTTGAAAATAGAGCTACCCTATGACAGCAATTGCACTACTGGGTATTTACCCTAAAGATACAAATGTAGTGATCTGAAGGGCACATGCACCCAAATGTTTATAGCAGCAATGTCCACAATAGCCAAACTATGGAAAGAACCTAGATGTCCATCAACAGATGAACGAAGAAAGAAGATGTGGTATATATATACAATGGAATACTATGCAGCCCTCAAAAGAAATGAAGTCTTGCCATTTGCAATGATGTGGATGGAACTAGAGGGTATTATGCTGAGCAAAATAAGTCAATCAGAGAGGCAATTATCATACAATCTCTCTGATATGAGGAATTTGAGAGGCAGGGCAGGGGGTGGGGGCTAGGGAAGGAAAAAATGAAACAACATGGGATTGGGAGGGAGACAAACCATAAAAGACTCTTAATCTCACAAAACAAACTGAGGGTTACTGAGGGGTGAGGGATAGGCATAGTGTGGTTGGGTTATGGACATTCAAGAGGATATATGCTATGGTGAGTGCTGTGAAATGTGTAAGCCTAATGATTCATAGACCTGTACCCTGGGGCAAATAATACATTATATGTTACTAGAATGATTTAAAAAATAAAATATAAATAAAAAAGAATGCTAGGATAGTGAATTTCATATCAGATGAATTAGAATTTTAAACTGAAGACTGTACTCAGAGATAAAGAAGGATACTACAACATTCTTAAAGGGTCTATCCACCAAGATCTAATGATTGTAAATATTTATGCCCCCAGTATGGGAGCAGCCAACTACATAAGACAACTGTTAATCAAAATAAAGAGTCATATTGATAAGAATACATTAATAGTAGGGGATCTTAGCATGCCACTCTCAGTAATAGATCATCCAAACAAAATCAATAAACAAGAGCATTGAATGACACATTGGACCAGATGGACCTCATAGATATATACGGAACATCCCACTGTAAAACAACAGAATACTCATTTTTCTTGAGCACACATGGAACGTTCTCCAGAATAAACCACATACTGCGTCACAATCAGGGCTCAACCAACACCAAATGATTGAGATTATTCCCTGAGTTTTCTCAGACCACAGTGCTTTGAAACTGGAACTCAACCACAAGAAAAAGTTTGGGAGGAATTAAAACACTTGGAGGCTAAACACTACCCTCCTTAAGAATGTTTGGATCAACCAGGAAATCAAAGAAGAACTTAAACAATTCATGGAAACCAATGACAATGAAGACACTTTGGTCCAAAACCTGTGGGATACAGCAAAGGTGGTCCTAAGGGGGAAATACATAGCCATCCAAGCCTCTCTAAAAAAAATTGCAAAATCCAGAATACACCAGCTCTCTTTACACCTTAAAGAACTGGAAAATCAACAACAAAGTAAGCCAACCCCACACACAAGAAGGTAAATAATCACAATTAGAGCAGAGATCAATGAGATAGAAACTAGAGAAACAGTAGAATGCATCAATGAAACTAGAAGATAGTTCTTTGAAAAAGATCAATAAGATTGATAAACCATTAGTCAAACTAATCTAAAAGAAAAGAGAGAGGACACAAATTAATAAAATTATGAATGAAAAAGGAGAGATCACAACTAATACCAAGAAAATAGAAACAATCATCAGAAATTATTATCAACAATTATATGCCAATAAGCTAAGCAACCTAGATGAAATGGATGCATTCCTGGAAACCTATAAACTTCCAAAACTGAATCAGGAAGAAATTGACAACCTGAATAGACCAAAATCTAGTAACAAGATTGAAGCAGTGATCAAACACCTCCAAAAAAACAAGAGCCCAGGACCTGACAGATTCCCTGGGGAATTCTGCCAAACATTCAAAGAAGAAATAATACCTATTCTCCTGAAGCTGTTTTGAAAAATAGAAACAGAAGGAAAACTTCCAGACTCTTTCTATGAAGCCAGCATTAGCCTGATCCCCAAACCAGGCAAAGACCCCAACCAAAAAGGAGAATTTCAGACCAATATCCCTGATGAATATGGATGCCAAGATTCTCAACAAGATCCTAGCCAATACAATCCAAAAGCACATTAAAAAGGTTATCCACAATGACCAGGTGGGATTTATCCATGGAATGCATGGGTGGTTCAATATTTGCAAATCAATCAATGTGATAGAACAAATCACTAAGAGAAGACAGAAGAATCACTTGATCCTCTCAAATGATGCAGAAAAAGCACTTGACAAGATACAGCATCCATTCCTGATTTAAATGATTCAAAGTATAGGAATAGAGAGTACATTCCTCAGCTTCATAAAACCTATCTATGAAAAACTCACAGCGAATATCATTCTCAAATGGGGAAGATCTGACAGTCTTCCCTTTGAGATCAGGAACACAACAAGGATGTCCACTCTCACCACTGTTGTTTAACATAATACTAGAAGTCCTAGCAACAGCAATCAGACCACAAAAAGTAATAAAATGTACTCAATTGGCAATGAAGAAGTCAAACTCTCTCTCTCTTCACAGATGACATGTTACACTATATGGAAAACCCAATAGACTCCACCCCCAAACTACTAGAACTCATACAGCAATTCAGTTATGTGGCAGGATACAAAGTCAATGTACAGAAATCAGTTGCTTTCTTATACACTAAAAATGAAAATATAGAAAGAGAAATTAGAGAATCAATTCCATTTACTATAGCACCAAGAACCATAAGATACTTGGGAATGAACCTAACCAAAGAGGTAAAGATCTGTACTCATGGAACTACAGAACACTCATAAAAGAAACTGAAGAAAACACAAAAAGATAGAAAAGCATCCCATGATCATGGATTGGAAGAATAAGCATCGTTAAAATGTCTATGCTGCCTAGAGCAATCTATACTTTCGATGCCATCCCAATCAAAATTCCACTAGCATTTTTCAAAGTACTGAAACAAACAATCCTAAAATTTGTATGAAACCAGAAGAGACCCCAAATTCCTAAGGAAATGTTGAAAAAGAAAAACAAAACTGTGGGTATCATGTTGTCTGATTTCAAGCTTTACTACAAAGCTGTGGTCACCAAGACATCATGGTATTGGCACAAAAACAAACACAAATAAATGGAACAGAGTAGAGAGCCCAGATATGGACCTGCAGCTCTATGATCAACTAATCTTCCACAAAGCAGGAAAAAATATCCAGTGGAAAAAGGACAGTCTATTCAATAAATGGTGCTGGGAATATTGGACAGCTATGTACAGAAGAATGAAACTGATTATTCTCTTATACTATACACAAAGATAAACTTGAAATGGATAAAAGACCTCAATGTGAGGCATGAATCTATCAAAATCCTAGAAAAGAACATAGGCAGTAACCTCTTCAACATCAGCCACAGCAACTTCTTTCAAAACATGTCTCCAAAGGCAAAGGAAACAAAGGCAAAAATGAACTTTTGGGATTTCATCAAGATCAAAATCCTCTGCACAGCAAAGAAACAGAGGCGGAGACGAACCATGAGAGACTGTGGGCTCTGAGAAACAAACTGAGGGTTTTGGAGGTTGGAGGGGGGTGTTGGATGAGCGTGGCAGTGGGTAGTAAGGAGGGCATGTATTCATGGAGCACTGGGTTTGGTGTGTAAGCAATGAATCTTGGAACACTGAAAAAAAAATTTAAAAATTTAAAAAAAAAACACTTTAGGCAGATAAGATTGACATACAAAAAGCTGTCCATAGTTAATGTTTTAAAGTTGACCCTAACCCTAATACATAGTTAGGATATACTCTATGTAGAATACTGCTCATAAATTAGAGGATAGTTTTTAGGAGTTAAGGAACTGAGGGACTAACTTTCTTCTGTCTTACTCTCTCTTGAATCCGCTAAGTTGAAAAACATATTCGTCCTCGTGCTATCTGAAAAGTTGCCACACGGGGGCAACAGTGAGTAAACATTGGCACCAACCCCACTACAAAGCCAATTCATCCTGTCCAAGCCTTGTTCATTCACCGTTTTCAGATCACTTTATAGATTATGAAAAGTGTGACTTTATTGAATTTTTTAAAAACTGAACCAGTTCTTTCAACCTGTTAAAAATAGAAGATGTTTTCCAAAATCTCAGAGTTGGCCAGCAGTTGAAGACGCAGGGGCCTGGAAAATGGCTATGACTATTGAATATATTCAGGTCTACTTAGGAAACAAGGATGACTTCTGTTCCACTTCTTTTCAGGAAGAATTCATGTCAACTACCAGCACTGAATCCACACAAAATAGTGCAGCTCAGAGGAAAACAAAAGGAGAATCAACAGCCTCCAGAAGCAGAGAAAGAACCACACCCAGGAACCAAGAAGACATACCACAGAGGCTCTGCTGAGGCCAATTTGCAGTCTTCAGACCCCCTGGAGCTAGAATACCCCCAAAGCCCCCAGGATCATGGGTTAGGCAGAGAGCACACCCTGATGCTACACTGTGGTAACTAGTGACAAGTCTCCTGGTTCCTTATCCATGAGACACCCTCTGCCCCCTGATTATTCCAACCTGCTTCCAGGAATTTCCATTCCCCTGTCTGACCCCATTGTAGACTTTTCCTATAACCGCCATAGTATAGAGTACATTTAAATACATACTATTCTGTCATTTAAATGTTTTTTTTGTCATGTCTGCTGCAAAACTATACCTTGCATCATCTACCCTGATGTAGAATCATTTGTTGCATTGCATGACTTCACTGTGGACTCACAGTCCCCTCACAGTGTCATGGGGCTAGCGTCCTGGGAAAGGTCCTCACTAAGCTAGCTCAGCTCCTGCAATGAAGGCCTGATCCAGGCACTGCTATTTTTGTGCAAGTAAGACTGCACAGCCAAAACCTTGGTTTGGGTTCAGAATTGCTCATGGCCCCTTAGTCACATCGGATGGCATGGGGCACACCCTGAAGACACTTGCTAGTCCAATGTTGCCCTGGGAAATTTCTATGGAGCAGCCATTTTGTCCAATGGGGGAACTCAATAGGATCAGGGAGGATGGGAGTCAGAACTCCTGAGGTAAAATCCATCTTGGAGACTGCCCAGAATTTCCTATGAGTTCATTCCATAGTCTTGAATGAATCGATTAAACTAAAAACATTTCCTCATTTTAGCAATGATGAGTCTGAAGCACCAATGAAGTGACTCTCCTAGGTCATATTGGAAATCAGCAAAAGAGCCAGACTGAGACATGAGATGGCCTCCAACATGATCTCCCAGAGTGGCTTTAGCTAGAGCCACAATCACCCATTTATCTTTCCCAGTCCCCCAGATGCTCATGGGACTCTTCATGGGCATCCTCTGGGAACATAAGTCATGTCAGTTCCACAGAAACCTCTGACACTGGATATAACAAGACTCTGTGATGTCAATGGAGTGCCAAGCCATAGGCCATCTCAGAATTTGCCTACAAAGATATGGTTGGTGGGAAATCCACATGCTGACAGAGGGTAGAGGAAGATGGAAGAAGTTATGGAAAGAGGGGGTGCTCAAGTCACATCTGGCCCCAGATGACACAGTGGTATCCAGCAAGACAAGACCCCCAAATACCTCCCAGTGCCTTCATACAACTCACCCCTAAGGTTTGAAGCTGGGCTTCATACATGGGCCAAGAGTGCTCCAGCTAGCTCAGGGAAGCATGACACAGGGCATAAGAAAACCAAAGCCTTGACAGATGTGTACTCATGGAGCAATAGATTTCTCCAAATATTTTCTGAAATGGTAAAAAATTCACTGATAAAATATAGATATTTTTGATTAAAAATAAACCCATACCTGTTCAATTAATAAATATTTATGGAGTTTCTACTTAGTGCAAATGTATAGTTCTAGTCCCATTGGGAGCTTGCAAAGGGTGTGGGATACAATCAATGGATCAATGATAGGAAGGAATGTAAGCTAAGGGATAAGAGAGCCATCCTATTCAGAGATGCCCATTAAGGAAGCCCACTGAGAAGATACTTTTCAGCCAACACCAGAAAGACAGGGCCATCTGTGAGAAGAGTGACAGAGCAACTCGTATTTTGATTATTTTCACCATAAAACATAAATGTCAAGAAATATAGTCTCCAGTGTTGCTTTGGAACATTTGTTTCTTCCCCATAACTATTTGGCTTACAGGCTAACCTTACCTCACTGTAAAATACTCTAAGAAAATGTCTTATTTAAGCATGGACAAATTGTATTAAAAGGCCAATAAATTAACCCTAGCAAACCCCAAAGCCTACTCCTACCCCTAACCCCTAACTCTAATCCCTGACCATAACCCATGATCCTGAACCCTGACTCTAAACTCTGACCATAAACCTGGCCTCAAAATTGACCCTAGATTGGACTCAGAGGTGTCTGTCCCCAGAGACCTGGTGCCAAAGCCCTAGAGACTGGGGATACCTGAGCAATTCCAGAAGACTCTGCCTGCCACCCAGAAGGAAACCATGCCATTCAGAACTCTGGAAACAATTCAGAGCAAGAGAAATCTACATGCACATCTGAGGCCACCCCCACAATCTATGGCCTGCAGGACACAAACCTGGATCCTGATACTCACCCTGACCCACGCCCTCAACTCAGCCTTACGGGAGTTTTGCCATACACCTGGCTGATTGAACCTGCCATGATCCTAGGCCCTAACCCTAACCCTACGTTGGCTTATTAAAGGACTAACCTGGAGGCCTGGCTCCATATTCTCAGGAATGGAGACACCTGAGCAAAGCAGAAGGCTCTTCCTACAACAAAGACAGAAATCATGCCTTTCCCAACTCCACGAAGGATTTAGAGCAGGAGAAATCTGAATGAAATCCTGAACCAATCTCATGAAGTTACACCTTCATACCATACTGAATGCCAGCCTGAGCCTGATACTCTCCTCAACACTAGCCCGCAATTCAGATGTCTCTGAAGGTTTCCACACATAAGCAGATCACACCTTCCATGCTCCTGAGACTACCCCTATCCCAGCATAAGACACAGGTGTAAACATGAACACACCTTTCTACCAAGAGCACTTACAAACGGCCAAGCGACACACAAAAAAGTGCTCCACATCAATAGTCATCAGAGAAATACAAATCAAAACCACAATGAGATACCACCTTACAACAGCTGGCATGGCTAAAATGATCAAGGCAGGGAACAGCAAGTGTTAGAGAGGATATGGTGAAAGGGGAACACTCTTACACTGCTGGTGGGAATGCAAGCTCATATAGCTACTCTGCCAAATATTATTGAGTTTCTGGAAGAACGTAAAAATAGAGCTACCCTATGACCCAGGAATTGCACTACTTGGTATTTACCACAAAAATACAGAGTGAGTGAAAAATAGTGGCACCTCCCTCCCAGTGTTCATTGCAGCAATATCCACACTAGCCCAACTATGGAAAGAGCCCAGATATCCACAGACAGATGAATGGATAAAGAAGATGTGGTCCATATCTACAATGGAATATCATTCGGCCGTCAGAGAGGATCAAGACTTAGCATCACATCCAGCTGGCTGGAACTGGAGGGTATTATGCTGAGGTGAATAAGTCTATCAGAGAAAGACAATTGGCACATGGGTTCACCCATATGTGAAATGGAAGAAACACCACAGAGGATCAGAGGGGAAGAGAGGGAAACCTGAATGGGAATTCATCAGAGAGAAAAACCACAAGAGACTCATCATTACAGAAACAAAACAAAGGTTGCTGGAGGGAGGTGGATGGGGGTGAGGTAACTGGGTGATGGGCATTAAGGAGGGCACATGATGCAATGAGCACAAGGTGTTATACACACCTGATCTATTATTGAGCACTCCATCTGAAACTAATGATGTACTCTATGTTGGCTCATTGAATTAAAGTTTTTAAAAGGGGGGGGGCCTGGGTGGCTCAGTGGGTTAAAGCCTCTGCTTTCAGCTCAGGCCATGATCTCAGGGTCTTGGAATCGAGCCCCACATCAGGCTCTCTGCTCAGCAGGGAGCCTGCTTGCCCCTTTTCCTCTGCCTGACTCTCTGCCTACTTGTGCTCTCTCTGTCAAATAAATAAATAAAATCTTTAAAAAAAAAAAAAGGTTTAAAAAAAAACTCAAGCAAACACTCCTAAAAATTTATATGGAACCACCAAAGATTCTGAACAGCCAGTGCAATGTTAAGAAAGAAAAACAAAGCTGGAGGAGTCACAATTCCAGATTTCAAATTCTACTACAAAGCTGTAGACATCCTAACAGTATGGTACTGGCACAAAAATACACACAGCGACCAAGGGAACAGGATAGAAGCTTAGATATAAACCCACAATTATGTGACCAATTAATCTTCTACAAAGCAGGCAAGAATACCAAAAGGGAAGAGTGTTGGGAAAACTGGACAGCTATGCACAGAAGAATAAAATTAGATGAATTTCATTCATGAATTAATGAAATTAGATGAATGAAATTAGACCACTTTCTCACATGATACAGACAAATAAACTCAAAACACTTTCAAGTCCTCAATGGAAGACCTGAAACCATAAAATCCTATAAGAGGGCACAGACAGTAACTTCTTGACAGGACCATTGCAACATTTTTCTACACTGTCTCCTGAGGCAAAGGAAATAAAAGCAAAGATAAACTACTGGGACTCTATCAAAATAAAAAGTTTCCACACAGCAGAAGAACTATGAAGGAGTAATAATCATAAGAAAAACTACGGAAAGGGAGAAGATATTTGCAAATATCCTATACAATAAAGGGATAGTGTCCAAAATATATAGAATGGATACAACTCAACACCCAAAAAACAAATAGTCCAGTTAAAAAATAGTCAGAAGACATGAACAGATATTTCTCCAAAGAAGAAATACAGATGCCCAAATGTCTCATGAAAAGATGTTCACTGATATGAGGAAGTGGAGATACAATGGGGGTGGGGGCTAAGGGGGTAGGAAAAGAAAAAATGAAACAAGATGGGATTGGGAAGGAGACAAACCAAAAGAGACTCTTAATGTCATAAAACAAACTGAGGGGGGTGGGGGAAGGGGAGTTGGGAGAGGGCGGTGGGGTTACATTATATGTTTAAATTTAAAAAATAAATAAATAAAAAATTTTTTTAAAAAAGATGTTCACCATCATCCAACCTCAGGAAAATGTAAATCAAAAGTATAATGAGATACTACCATATACTTTCAGAATGGCTCCCATCAACAGCACAAGGAAAAACATGTGTTGGGAAGATGTGGAAAAAGGGGAACTCTTGTGCACTATTGGTGGAATCTGCAACCTGGGGCAGCCACTCTGGAAAATAGTATGGAGGTTTCTCCAGACAATAAAAATAGAGCTACCCTAGGATCCAGCAATCACACTACTGGTATTTGGCCAAAGAATTCAAAAACAATAACTCAAAAAGATACATGCACCCCTATGGTTCTTGCAGCAGCATTTACAAGATCACAATATGGAAGCCACCCAAGTGTCTGTTGACAAACCGACAAATGGGACAAGAGATATGTATACACACACACACACAGTGGAATATTATTCAGCCATAAAAAGAAGGAAATCTTGCCATTTGCAGCCACACAGTTGGATCTAGAGAGGATTATCCTAAGTGAAATCAGTCACTCAGAGAAAGACAATACCATATGATGTTACTCTTATGTAGAATCGAAGAAAAAAACATACATAAAAAAGGGACAAAAAAGAGACAAATCAAAATACAGATTCTTAACAATATAGAGCAAACTGATGGTTACCAAAGGGGAAGTGGGTGAAGGTATAAGTGAAACAGATGAAGGGAACTACGAGTACACTTTTCTTAATGAGCACTGAGTAATATATAGAATGACTGAATCACGCTATTGTCCACCTGAAACTAACATAACACTGTATGTTAACTCAACTGGAATTAAACAATAAAAAGATTTTTCTTTCAGTAATCTATTTGAAAAAGCTTTGGTCACAATGCTCATATGCCCTACTTGGGAGTATTTCCTCAACAATATTTATTCACTCTATGTCTTGAATTCAAATTTCATTGAACTCTTATACTTGAATTGTTAATCCTAGCCCACAGGAGCCATGGTCCCTTGCCATCCAGGATCAACACCTATACATTCCAGAGAGTATAAGTAGAGATAGGTGCCACTTCATAATCCAGAAAGCTATTACTGTTTCTGTTTTAGTATGAGATGCTCAGAGAGTGTGGGACAGGTTTCAGAGCAGGCTTGTTCTCTATCCTGGATCACTAATTCACTGGTCTTTACCTGGATCCATTAGGCTAATAGGTTCCCTGTGGATGAGCTTGCTTCTAAGCACATCCATCAAAGAGGTAAAGGTGGGTGGGCTCAGTGTGGGATAGAAAAGGATTGAGTACAGACAAGGGTAAGATCCCTCTCCTGATCCAGAAACTGCCATGGGTGAGGGTATGGGAGACAGAAGAAACGGGAAACCACTAAGCTCACCAGCTGAATGCAGGAGGCACAGGTCAAGGGATCTTGAGATGTAGGGGTGTGGAGGTTGCTCTCAGTACCTCTGGGAGCTGGAGTGGGGGGAAGGAATAAGAGAAACTGTCTGCCCTTGGCCCATGCCACTGCCCACTGCTCCTAGCACACATCAGTCTACACAGCTGACACAGCCTGGGCTCAGGATGGGCTGCCTCAGGCTCAGGGACATGCTGAGGGAGGTGGCAGGGAAGGTGGTCCCTGTGAGGTTATCCCCTCTCTGAGCAGACATCCCTGCAGGACTGCTGAAAACCCACTGAGAGGTTCAAAAGTCATGCCATGGATGAACTAAAGCATGAAGAAACAGAAAACAATATTGGATTTTAAGGTCAGAGGCATCAGCTCAGGAAGTGGAAACAGCCTCCCTGAGGAGGACTGAGGGGAGGGCAGGCCAGGCTGAAAAGGAAGACATGGATCTCCTTATTGGGGACCTGCAGCCCTCTTCCAAGGCAGGGTATCATCCTCACCTTACAGGGGATCCTGTGGATCATGGAAGTGTTCCATCAGGGGACTGACAGAGCTGCCTCTCAAGAAGGCTACTCTGACATCAGGTTGCACAGCACCCCAGGAAGGAGGGCCAGATGGATGGACAGCAGTACCTCATGGGCCATGGGGAAGAGCAGAGGCTGATGACCATGAAGATGACGAAAAGAAGGAGGCGACAACGTGGGTGCCAGTTCAAAAGTACCATGGGCACCATGCCCACAGGTAGATTGACTGGGTGCTTTCTGAGCCAGGCATGGCTGACCTCAGTGGGCTCCAGACTAGTCCTGACCACAACCCTAGGAAGTGTACACCACCACTGCCCTCCTCTCCACATGCTGCTCTAAGGAATCATAGTCACAGACCCCAGTCAGTCTGAATGGAAATGAAGGAGTGGCTCCCCCACACACATTGCCACTCTGATCATGATCCAGTGCAGCCCTGGTGCCTGACCAGAAACTGCTGTCCACCTGTCTCCACACAACTCAAAAAATAGGATGGCCTCCCTGAATTCCACAAGATATGATGAGACAGATCCACAGGCCCCACTACCCCACCCACCACCAACAACCAGTGGGTCACTCGGGACCTTGGCTATTATCACAAAGCACACCATGCCCCGTTTCTGTCACTTCAAACAGAAAGTTGGGTTCTGATACCCCAATTTACCATATATACTGGTTGCTGACCTGGGACTATGCTATGAACCCATATGGCACCTTTTTGTTAGAGAAGGCCACTCTGCACCTCCTACAAAAATGTTTCTAAGGAAGTACAAGTCCATCAGGGCTAAAGTGTGAATCGTGGTATACAGCCTGCATGGTAGTAGACAGTAATTCTAATAAGAGTTGACCATCCCCCCAAGTCTCAAAAAAACTTTCCTCTGTCCCCACGGAATGAGTGGTTTGCCCTCAGAAAATACCCCAGTTTCCTGAATATTCCCTTCATGCTCTAGTTCAAATCTTGTCCAAACACAATAGTATGGAAGTAGAAATCAGTCACAAGAAGAAAATGGGACAGTCAAAATATGTGGAAATCTAACAACATACTAGTAAACAACTAACAGTCAAAGAAGAAACCAAATGAAATTTTAAAAGAATCTTGAGACAAATGAAATAGAGAATATAGAAACTTATGGCAACTTAGAGCAAAAGGAGTTCTAAGAGGGAAGTTCATAGAAATTCAGGTCATCATCAAACCATCTGAAATCTCTCTAATAACCAACCTAATTTTACATGGGAAAGAAGTTGGGGGGGAGCAAGGCCTCAAATCATAGATAAAAGGAAATAACAAAAAGGAATGTAGAGGGCACCTGGGTGGTTCAGTGGGTTAAGCCGCTGCCTTCAGCTCAGGTCATGATCTCAGGGTCCTGGGATCAAGTCCCACATTGGGCTCTCTGCTCAGCGGGGAGCCTGCTTCCCCCTCTCTTTCTCTGCCTGCCTCTCTGCCTACTTGTGATCTCTCTATCAGATAAATAAATAAAATCTTTTTAAAAAAAAAGGAGTGTGGAAATAAATCCAATGGAGACTAAAATGACAAAAGATCAATAAAAACATGCTGCCTTTCTGAAAGGATAAACAAAACTGACAAACTTTTAGCCAGACTCACCAAGAAAGAGAGAGGGCTCAAATACAATCAGGAAAGAAAGATAATTGATTACTGCCTCATATCAAAATCCTAGAGGAGAACACCTCCGGCAACAACCTCTTCGACCTTGAGCACTGCAACTTCTTGCAAGATTTGTCTCTTAAGGTCAGGGAAACAAAAGCAAAAATAAACTACTTGGACTTCATCAAGATGAAAGGCTTCTGCACAGCAAAGAAAACAATTAACAAAACTAAAAGGCAACCTACAGAATGGGAGAAGATATTTGCAAATGGCACTATGGATAAAGGTCTGGTATCCAAGATCTACAAAGAATTTCTCAAACTCAACACCCAAGAAACAAAGAATCCACTCAAGAAATGGACAGAAGATAGGAAGAGATGCTTCTCCAGAAAAGACACATAAGTGGCCAACAGACCATAAAAAAAATATTCCACATCACTTGTCATCAGGGAATTCAAAACCACAATGAGATACCACCTTCCAGCAATCAGAATGGCTAAAATTAGATTTATTTTCTTGAAGATGGAGGAAAAGTAGGAGACGCTGTTTCAACTTGTCCCTTAAAGTGAGCTGATTATCTACCAGAACACCCTGAACACCCATGAAATCAGCCTGAGATGTAGGATTATACACTTCTGGATCTCTATGGGGGCAGAAGACACCAGTGGCGAGTTAAAGCAGTGGAATTTGAACAATCCTAAGGGGAAACTAGTGGAATCAGGTGGTCACGAGCATTGGGTTAAGTCCACAGACCCAAGACATCCACCGTTGGCGCCATGCCAGAGAGAGTGCAGCAAAGCCTCCAGGCTGTGGTCCCTGAGCTGTCAGTGTGTCTGGGTGCACACCAGCTGGCACTCTCTAGAACCACAGCCTTTTGCACTCTGCATGCAAGCTGTATGACCCAGGGCCCGAGCCTCACTCCACACCCTCCCCTGAGAGAGTTCAGTGCAGGTGCTAGCCAGTGGTCTCTAGGACTAGCCACACTCCCAGCCCAGGCCTATGGGAAAATCTCAGCATGCTGTCTCCAGTTGGGATCTCTCTGGCTGTCTGGACCTGCCCAGACAGCAGCCCAGCAAAGGCACTGGAAGCAGGATCCCTGGACCAATATCGCTCACAGTTCTAGTAGCACCAGGGTGCAGAGAAGAGCGGGAGCTCCTGTGGCCCCTGAGATGGTGGCTGGGGATGTGCTGGTGGGAGGTGGCAGAGGGGGAGTCTACCTGCTCTGGACCACCCAGAGGGAAACAGACTGAGGCTTCTCTCTGAGACAGAGGTCTGGATGCAGTTTGCTTTCCTCTAAACCTCCAAAGAACTGGCAAAAGCCACCAAGGGGGAAAAATTCTCCAGAGAACAAAAGCCTGAAAAACCAGTTTCCTCAGAACCCAGCCACTTGATACAGAGGCAGGAGGACTCAACCCAAGCAAGACTGACTGAAAAACAACATGGCAGACCCCTGCCCCAGAAAGCCAGCCAAAAAAAAAAAAAAAAATGAAAGGACAACCACCACAGAGTCCCCATAAAACTGTAAAACTCCAATATCAGAGGAAAAGAAGATATTAAGCTCCCAGTATTGCTCTAAAACCTGTATACTTCATAGATACAACTTTTAATTCTTTATCACTATTCTCATTATTTTTAATTTTTTAAAATTTTTGAACCTATTTTCTCTCACGAGAGGTTCAATACAACAAATTCCATAATAACCTTTTACCTTGAACTTTTTTGATACATACACCTGTGTTTTTCTTTTGCTTTTCTATTTTTTTAATATTCATATAGAGATAAGCTTCAAGGTAATCCTCTTTCCCCAATCAATACTAACCAGTTTTAATTCCCCTTTATCTCTGGAAAGTTGAGTCCTTTAACAAAGGTATCAAGTTACACTCAGGAAGAATCAAAATAACGTTCCTTGTCCACACTGAAGATTTATAACCACCCTCCCATCTTTTTCTTCTGTCAGTGTTTCTGTGTATTTGTTTTTATTCTGGTATTATATAAATCTTATACTTGGGGTTCATTTTGGCTGGGTTCTTTTTTTCTTGTCATTTACTTTTGTCAGTCTTTTTGTTTGTCCATTTTTGTTTGCATATCTTATAAATCTTACTTTGGGGCCCATTCTGGCTGGGTCTTCTCTCTTTTTTTTTTTTTCTTTTTTTTTTCTCTTTTATTTTTTTTTCTTGTCTCTCTCTTTTTCTCTCTCTCTCTTTTTTTTTTTCTTTTTTGTCTCTCTTTGGTGGGGACTCCTGATTGCTCAGAAGCATTCCAGAGTGCACCGTGCCTGGATCACAAATGATACATTCAGCTACACATCCCCTCAGCCATCTCTCACCAAAATGACTAGGAGGAGGAATGCCCAACAGACGAAAAATTCAGAGACTGTGCCCTGTCCATCAGAGCTATTGTATGTGAACATACAGTATGTCAGAAAGGGAATTTGGAGTAACAATTATCCAGGCAATAAAGCTACATTGGAGAAAACCATTTGTGACAACATGGAATCGATTAGGGCAAAAGTGAAATCCACCAGACAAGAAGTTAAAAATGCTATCAATGAGTTCCAATCTAACCTAAATTCTCTAACAGCTATGGTAACTAAGGCAGAAGATAGAATTAGTAATCTAGAGGACAAACTGATAGAGAAAAAGGATCAGGAAGAGGCATGGAACAAGCAGCTTGGAAGCCATGAAAACAGTATTAGGAAAATAAATGATGCAATGAAACATTCCAATGTCAGAATTATTAGAATCCTTGAGGGGGAAGAGAAAGAAAGAAGACTAGAGGATATAGTTGAACAAATTCTCAATGAAAATTTTCCCAATCTGGAGAATGGAACCAGCGTCCATGTCATAGAGGCAGAAAAATCTCCCCCCAATATCATAGAATCTAGGAAGATCTCAAGACACCTGACTATGAAACTGATGAATTATAATTTTAGACAGGAGCTCTTGAAAGCACCTAGGGCGAAGAAATTCCTTACATAGAGAGGAAGGCCCATCAGAATAACTTCAGACCTATCCACAGAAACCTGGCAAGCCAGAAAGGGCTGGCAAGACATATTCAGAGCACCAAATGAAAAGAGCATGCAGCTAAGAATACTTTAACCAGCAAGGCTGACATTCAAAATGGATGGAGAGATAAAGAGCTTCCAGGACCAGCAAGGTTTAAAAGAGTATGTGACCACCAAGTTGACACTACAAGAAATATTAAGGGAGGGGTCCTATAAAAGAAGAAAGAACCCAAAAGGGTCACAGAACAGAAATTTATGGAGACAATCTATAGAAACAAGTACTTCATAGGCAACATGATGTCAGTAAAAATGTATCTCTCAATCACTCTCAATGTGAACAGCCTAAACACTCCCATAAAATGCCATAGGATTGCAGATTGGATAAAACGACAGGACCCATCCATATATTGGCTACAAGAGACCCATTTTTAACCTAAGGATACATCCAGACTGAAAGTGAAGAGATGGAGAGGCATCTTTCATGCCAATGGGCCTCAAAAGAAGGCTGGGGTAGCAAATCTCATATCAGATAAATTAGATTTTAAACTAAAGACTATAGTCAAAGATAAAGAGGGAAATACATCATTCTTAAAGGGTCTATCCACCAAGAAGATCTAACAATTCTAAATATTTATGCCCCCAATACAGGAGCAGCCAACTACATAAGACAACTGTTAATCAAAATAAAGAGTCATATTGATATGAATACATTAATAGTAGGGGATCTTAACATGCCACTCTCAGTAATAGATCATCCAAGCAGAAAATCCTTAAACAAGAGCATTGGATGACACATTGGACCAGATGGGCCTCATAGATACATTACAACATTCAGAACAGAACATTCAGAACATACAGAACATTCCAACCTAAAACAACAGAATACTCATTCTTCTTGAGCATACATGGAACTTTCTCCAGAACAGACCACATACTGGGTCACAAGGCAGGACTCAGCCACTACCAAAAGACTTAGATTATTCCCTGCATTTTCTCAGACAACAATGTTTTGAAACTGGAACTCAACCACAAGAAAGTTTGGGAGGAATTAAAACACTTGGAAGCTAAACACTACCCTCCTTAAGAATGTTTGGATCAACCAGGAAATCAAAGAAGAACTTAAACAATTCATCAGAAATTATTATCAACAATTATATGCTAATAAGCTAAGCAACCTAGATGAAATGAATGCATTCCTGGAAACCTATAAACTTCCAAAACTGAATCAGGAAGAAATTGACAACCTGAATAGATCAATATCTAGTAACGAGATTGAAGCAGTGATCAAACGCCTCTGAAAAAACAAGAGCCCAGGACCTGATGGATCCTGTGGGGAATTCTGCCAAACATTCAAAGAAGAAATAATACTTATTCTCCTGAAGCTGTTTCAAAGAATAGAAACAGAAGGAAAACTTCCAGACTCTTTCTATGAAGCCAGCATTAGCCCGATCCCCAAACCAGGCAAAGACCCCACCAAAAAGGAGAATTTCAGACCAATATCCCTGATGAATATGGATGCTAAGATTCTCAACAAGATCCTAGCTAATGGGATCCAACAGTACATTAAAAAGATTACCCACCATGACCAAGCGGGATTCATCCATGGGATGCTGGGGTGGTTCAACATTCGCAAATCAATCAATGTGATCGAAAAAATCAATAAGACAGGAGAGAAAAACCACATGGTCCTCTCAATTGATGCAGAAAAAGCATTTGACAAGATACAGCATCAATTCCTGATTAAAATGATTCAAAGTATAGGGATAGAGAGTACATTCCTCAACTTCATAAAATCTATCTATGAAAAACGCACAGTGAATATCATCCTCAATAGGGAAAAGCTCATAGCCTTCCCTTTGAGATCTGGAACATGACAAGGATGCCCACTCTTGCCACTCTTATTCAACATATTATTAGAAGTCCTAGCTACAGCAATCAGACAACAAAGAGAAATAAAAGGTATTCAAATTGGCAATGAAGAAGTCAAACTCTCTCTCTTCTCAGATGACATGATACCTTATATGGAAAACCCAAAAGACTCCACACCTAAACTACTAAAACTCATACAGCAATTCAGTAATGTGGCAGGATACAAAATCGATGTACAGAAATCAGTTGCTTTCTTATACACTTAACAATAAAAAATACAGAAAGGGAAATTAGAGAATCAATTCCATTTATTATAGTACCAAGACCCATAAGATACCTGGGAATAAACCTAACCAAAGAGGTAAAGGATCTGTATTCGAGGAACTACAGAACACCCATGAAAGAAGTTGAAGAAGACACAAAAAGATGGAAGAGCATTCCATGCCCGTGGATCAGAAGAATAAACATTGTTAAAATGTCTATACTGCCTAGAGCAATCTATACTTTCAATTCCATTCCAATCAAAATTCCACTGGCATTTTTCAAAGAGCTGGAGCAAACACTCCTAAAATTTATATGGAACAAGAAGAGACCCCAAATTGCTAAGTAAATGTTGAAAAATAAAAACAAAACTGGGGACATCATGTTGTCTGATTTCAAGCTGTGATCACCAAGACAGCATGCTACTGGCACAAAAATAGACACATAAACCAGTGGGACAGAGTAGAGAGCCCAGATATGGACCCACAGCTCTATGGTCAACTAATCTTTAACAAAGCAGGAAAAAATATACAGTGGAAAAAATACAGTCTCTTCAACAAATGATGCTGGAAAAATTGGACAGCTATGTGCAGAAGAATGAAACTCGACCATTCTCATACAGCATACACAAAGATAAATTCAAAATGGATAAAAGACCTCAATGTGAGGCAAGAATCCATCAGAATATTAGAGGAGAACATAGGCAGTAATCTCTTCAACATTGGCTACAGTAACTTCTTTCAAGATATGTCTCCAAAGGCAAAGGAAACAAAAGCAAAAATGAACTTTTGGGATTTCATCAAGATCAAAAGCTTCTGCACAGCATAGGAAACAGTCAACAAAACAAAGAGGCAACCCAGGGAATGGGAGAAGGTATTCACAAATGACACTACAGACAAAGGGCTGATATCCAAGATCTATAAATAACTCAAAATCAACACACACAAAACAGTTAATCATGTCAAAAAATGGGCAGAGGACATGAACAGACACTTCTCCAAAGAAGACATACAAATGGCTAACAGACACATGAAAAAATGTTCATCATTAGCCATCAGGGAGATTCAAATCAAAACTACATTGAGATACCACCTTACACCAGTTAGAATGGTCAAAATTAACAAGATAGTAAACAAGTGTTGGAGAGGATATGGAGACAGAGGAACCCTCTTACACTATTGTTGGGAATGCAAATTAGGGCAGCCACTTTGGAAAACAGCATGGAGATTCCTTAAGAAATAAAAATAGTGTTTCCCTATGACCCTGCAATTGCACTATTGGGTATTTACTCCAAAGATACAGATGTAGTGAAAAGAAGGACCATCTGTACCCCAATGTTCATAGCAGTGATGACCACAGTTGCTGAACTGTGGAAAGAACCAAGATGGCCTTCAATGGATGAATGGATAAAGAAGATATGGTCCATACATACTATGGAGTATTATGCCTCCATCAGAAAGGATGAATACCCAACTTTTGTATCAACATGGATGGGACTGGAAGATATTATGCTGAGTGAAATAAGTCAAGCACAGAGGGTCAATTATCATATGGTTTCGCTTATTTGTGGAGCATAAAGAATAATACGGAGGTCATGGAGAGATGGAGAGGAGAAGTGAGTTGGGGGAAATTGGAGGGAGAGAAAAACCATGAGAGACTGTGGACTCTGAGAAAAAAATTGAGGGTTTTGGAGGGGAAAGGGGTGGGGGTTTGGGTAAGTCTGGTGATGGGTATTATGGAGGCATGTATTGCATGGAGCCCTGGGTGTGGTGCATAAACAATGAATTCTGGAACACTGAAAAGAAATAATTAAAAAAAAAAAAGAATGGCTAAAATTACCAAGACAGGAAACAACAAGTGTTTGCAGCGATGTGGAGAAAGGGGAACACTCTTACACTGTTGGGAATGTAAGCTGGTGCAGTCACTCTGGAAAACAGCATGGAGGTTCCTCACAAAGTAAAAATAGAGCCGCCCTACAATCCAGCAATTGTACTAATGGGTATTTACCCCCAAAGATACAGATGCAGTGAAAAGAAGGGGCATAAGGTCCCCAATCTTCATAGTAGCAATGTTTCAGGAGCCAAACCATGGAAGGAGCTGAGATGTCTTTCAAAAGAGGAATGGGTAAAGAAGATGTGATACATGCATACCATAGAATAGTACTCAGCCATCAGAAGGGATGAATGCCCACTATTTGCACCGACATGGATGGAACTGGAGGGGGTTAGGCTAAATGAAATAAGTCAAGCAGAGAACAACAATAATCATATAGTTTCAAACATGTGTGGAATTTAAGGAATAGTATGAAGGACCACAGGGTAGAGAGGGTAAACTGAATGGGAAGAAATCAGAGAGGAAGACAAACCATGAGAGACTCTTAAACATAGGAAACAAACTAAAGAAGAGGCAGGTTGGGGGCCGGGGTAAATGGGTGATGAGTATTAAGGAGGGAGCATGTGGTTTGAGCCCTGGGTATTATACAAAACTCATGAATCATTGACCATTACCTCAAAAACTATACCTTGGCTAATTGAATTTAAATTAAAGTATGTGAGGGGAAAAAATGAGCTACTACACTGAATACCACAAAAATACAAAGGATCATAAGAGACTACTATGAGCAAGTAGAGGCCAACCCCTTGGACAACCTAAAAGAAATGCATAAGTTCCTAACAACAACCTAGAGAGAACCATGAAGGAAAAAATAAAAAACTAAACAGACTGATAACTAGCAAAAAGATTGATTCAATAATCAAATGCCCAAAACCAGACAGTTTCACTGAGGAATTCAACCAGATGGTAGAAGGAGAATTAATACCATCCCTTCTCAAACTGTTTAAAAAAAAAAAAAGGAGAAAATGGCATACGTCCAAACTTATTTTATGAAGGTAGCATTACCCTGCTACCAACAAAGACAAGGACACTACAAGGGACAAAAAGGCCAATATCCCTCTTGAACAAAGATGCAAAAATCCTCAACAAATGATTGGCAACATTAATTCAACAATCCATCAGGGGAATCACACATGATCCAGTGGGATTTATTCCATGGATGCAAGAATGGGTCCACATCTGCACATCTACTAGTGGGATACACCACTTGAACAAAATAAAAGATAAAAATCCTTGGATTGTTACAATAGATGCAGAAAGAACAATTCACAAGATTCAACAAGCATTTTATGATAAAGACTCTAAACCATCTGGGTATTGAGGGAACATACATCAACCAAACAAAGGCCCTATATGAAAAGCACACAGCTAACATTATACTTGAGGGTGAAATACTGAAAACTCTTCCACTACCAGCAAGACCAAGATATACATACCCATTATTACCACTTTCATTCATCATTGTATGAAAACCATAGCCAAACCATTTAGAAGAAAAAAAATGAAATCTAAATAGGAAAAGAAAAAGATCACCATTTGCAGATGCCATGATACTTATGTAGAAATCCCTAGAGTCCACAAAAAAACAAAATTGTTAGAATAAACAAATTCAGTAAACCTGCAGGATACAAAGTCAATATACAGACACCTGTTGCATTTTTTTTAAGAATGTATTTATTTGACACAAAAAGAAAGAAAGAGAGAGCACAAGCACAGGGAGCAGCAGAGAGTCTAGGGAAAGCAGACCCCCTGCTGAGCAGGGAACCCAATGCCGGGTTCATTCCCAGAACCCCAGGATCATGACCTGACCGGAAGGGCAGACACTTAACTGACTGAATCACCCAAGTGCCCCAACTTGTATTTATATATACTGATGACCAACTTTCACAAAGAAAAATTAAGAAAGGAAGGTCATTGACAAGTGCATCAAGTAAGAATTATCTAGGAATAAAAGTAACCAAGAATGAGAAAGACCTGATATACAACACATAGTGGAAAAGGAGGGAAAAACATGTGCATGTTGATGAGTGAATGTATGGGCCAAAGATTTGGAGGATGACACAAATAAATAGAAGCATATGCCATGCTCATTAACTGGAAGACTTAATAATGTTCACATGTTCACTGTACCCAAAGCAATCTACAGATGTGATGAAATCCCTATCTGATAAAGGGCTAGTATCCAAAATCTATATAGACTGCTCAGACTCAACACCCAAAGAACAAATAATCTAATCAAGAAATGATCAGAGGACATGAGCAGACATTTCTGCAAAGAAGACATCCAGATGGCCAACAGACACATGAAAAAGTGCTCCACATCACTTAGCATCAGGGAAATACAAATCAAAACCACAATGAGATACCACCTCACACCAGTCAGAATGGCTAAAATTAACAAGAGAGGAAATGACAGATGCTGGCGAGGATGTGGAGAAAGGGGAATCCTCCTACACTGTTGGTGGGAATGCAAGCTGGTGCAGCCACTCTGGAAAACAGCATGGAGGTTCCCCAAAAGTTGAAAATAGAGCTACCTTATGACCCAGCAATTGCACTACTGGGTATTTACCCTATCACAAATACAGTGATCCAAAGGGGCACGTGCACACGAATGTTTATAGCAGCAATGTCCACAAATAAGAACCTAGATGTCTATCAACAGATGAATGGATAAAGAAGATGTGGTGTATACATATATAATGGAATACTATGAAGCCATCAAAAGAAGTGAAATCTTGCCATTTGTGACAATGCAGGTGGAACTAGAGGGTATTATGCTTAGTGAAATAAGTCAATCAGAGAAAGATAATTATCATATGATCTCCCTGATATGAGGAAGTTGAGAGGCAATGTGGGGGGTTTGGGGGTAGGAAAGGAATAAATGAAACAAGATGGGATCAGGAGGGAGACAAACCATAAGAGACTCTTAATCTCACAAAAAAAAAAAATTTGAGGGTTGCTGGGGGTAGGGGGTTAGAGAGAGAGTGGTTGGGTTATGAACATTGGAGAAGGTATGTGCTATGGTGAGTGCTGTGAAGTGTGTAAACCTGGCGATTCGCAGACCTGTAACCCTAGGGCTAATAATACATTATATGTTAATAAAAAATTAAAACATAAAAAAAGAAATCCTTATCTGAATTCCAATGCCATTATTCAAAGAAATAGAAGACAGTCCTAAAATCCATATGGAATCACAAAAGACCCCAAGTACCCAAGCAATCTGGAGAAATAAGAACAAAGAGAGAGTCCAAAATGGCAGAGGAGTAGGACATCTTAATTTCATCTGGTCCAAAGAATTTAACTAGATAACTATGAAACCATTTCGAACACCTGCAAATTCAGAGACCCAAGAAAAGAATAGCTGCAACTCTACAAATAGAAAAGTGACCGCTTTCTGCAAGGTAGGAGGTACAAAAAATTCAGTCTAACTCACTAGGTGGGAAGATCAACCATGGGGGGAGGGAGCTCTATCAGCCGGCTACCTCCAAGTGCTAGGGGCAGCAGAGCACAATATTGGAACTATTAGAAGTCTGCTCTGGTGAGGGATGTCCCTCTGGCAGCTAAGCAGGGTGGAACCCTCAATGGGACAGTGTAGTCTCAGGATCCTCGGGGTCCCAGGAGGACCAGGGGTGCTTGAGGGCAGCAGAGCTCCCAGGCATCAGAGCAAGGAAGCTGGCTACAAAGAGTGAGCCCAGGAGTGGGCTCTAAGCTAGAGGTATCCATAAACTGTGATCCATGGCACAGTCTAACCACTGCTCTTTGAGAAGGGGCCCAAGAAATTGCACAGTTGGGAAAAGTCCCCTTCTTCCGCCAAGAGGAGTGGTGCCTGCACAGGCTGCAGGAGTCTTCTGGCTTTGGAGACTCCAAATGAGGTCATGTAACAGAAATAGAAATGCTCAGTCACAGTTCCAGTGAGTATGGAGTGAATAGAGATCAGGGAGACACAAAAGACTGGTCACTTTTCTGTGAGAGCACACTGAGGAGTGAAGCCCTAAGCTCTCAGCTTTGGGGCCAGAGATTTGGAGGCCGCCATGTTCATTGTCATCCCAAAAGACTGGAATCATTCCCTGCATATTTTCAGAACACAATACTTTGGAAATGGAACTCAATCACAAGAGCAAATGTGGAAAGAACTCAAATACATGGAGGCTAGAGAGCATCCTACTAAAGAATGCATGGCTCAACCAGTCAATTCAAGATGAATTTTAAAAATTCATGGAAACACATGAAAATGAAAATACAACTGTTCAATATCTTTGGGATGCAGCAAAGGCAGTCCTAAGAGGGAAGTATATAGCACTACAAGCCTTTCTCGAGAACCAAGAAAGGTCTCAAATATATAACCTAATACTACAGCAAAAGGAACTGGAGAAAAAGCAGCATAGAAAGCCTAAACCCAGAAGGAGAAGAGAAATAATGAAGATTAGAGCAGAAATGAATGAAGTAGAAACCAAAAAATAGAACCGATCAACGAAACTAGGAGCTGGCTCTTTGAAAGAGTTAATAACACTGATAGACCCCTGGCCAGACTTCTCCAAAAGAAAAGATAAAGGACCCAAACCAATAAAACCATGAATCAAGTAGGAGAGATCACACCCAATACCAAAGAATACAAAGGATGGCAACTCTATGCCAACAAATCAGGCAGTCTCAAAGAAATGGATGCATTCCCAGAAACATAGAAAAGACCAAAACTGAACCAAGAAGAAAAGGAAACCTGAAGAGACCCATAAGCAGCAAGGAAATTGAAGCAGTCATCAAAAATCCCCCAGGAAACAAGAGCCCAGTGCCAGATGGCTTCCCAGGGGAATTCTACCAAACATTTGAAGAAGATACAGTACCTCTTCTTTTGAATATTTTCCCAAAAATAGAAGTGGAAAGAAAACATCCAAACCCTTTTGATGATGTCAGCATTACCTCGATCCCAAAATCAGATGAAGACCCCACCCAAAAGGAGAATTATGGATCACTATCCCTGATGAATATGAATGCAAAATTTCTTACCAGCATACTAGCCCATAGGATCCAATAGCCCATTAAAAGAATGATTCGCCACGACAAAATCAAACTTATTCCTGGGCTGCAAGGGTGGTTCAACAACCGCAAATCAATCCATGGAATTCACTACCTTAATAGAAGAAAGAACAAGAACCATAGGATCCTCTCAATAGATGCAGGAAAAGCATTTGACAAATTAAATCATCCTTTCTTGATCAAAACTCTCCACTGTGGATGGAAAGAGGGTACATACCTCAGCATCATAAAGGCCATCTATGGAAACCCACAGCAAATATCATTCCCAATAGCAAAAAACTGAGAGCTTTTCCCTTCAGGTCAGGAACATGACAGGGATGCCCATTCTCATCACTATTGTTCAACATAGTACTAGAATTCCTAGCCTCAGCAATCAGACAACAAAAAGATAAAGGCATCTGAATCAGCAAACAAGAAGTCTAACCCTCACCCTTTGCACACAATAGCATACTTTCTGTGGAAAACCGAAAACACTCCACCCCAAAATTGGTAGAAGTCATCCAAGAAATTCCGTAAAGTGGCAACAGATAAAATGAATGCACATAAATCACTTGCATTTGTCTACAGCAACAGTGCAACAGAAGAAAGAGAAAGTAAGGAGTCCATTCCATGTCTAATTGGACCCAAACCATAAGATACTTAGGAATCCATCTAACCAAAGAAGCAAAGGATCTGTACTCAGAAAACTATACAATAGTCATGAAAGAAATGGAGGAAGACACAAAGAAATGGAAAGACATTCCATACTCATGAATCGAAGAACAAATATTGTAAAAATGTCTATGCTACTATCCACAGATTTAGTACAATCCCTATTAAAATATCATCCACATTTTCCCAAGAACTGGATTAAGTAATCCCCAAATTTGTACAGAAGCAGAAAAGACAAAGAATATCCAAAGGGATGTTGAAAAAGAAAACCAAAGCTAGTGGTAACCCAATTGCAGACTTCAAGCTCTATTACAAAGCTGTAATCATCAAGACAGTACGGTACTGGTACAGAAACAGACCCATAAATCAATGGAACAGAATAGAGAAACCAGAAATGACCCTCAACATTGACTCGGGTCAAATAATCTTCATCAAAGCAGGAAAGTATATCCAATGGATGGGGGGAGGTCTTCAATAAATGGTACTGGGAACACGGGACAGTCACATGCAAAAGAATGAAAGTGGACTATTTCTGTATACGACACACAAAAAAAATAGACTCCAAATGGATGAAAGACCTCAAGGGGAGACAGGAGTTCACCCAAAGCCTTGAGGAGAACAGAGGCAACAACCTCTTTGACCTCAGCCACAGCAACTTCTTGCTAGAAACGTCTCCAAAGGCAAGGGAAACTAAAGTAAAAATGAATTGGGATTTCATCAACATAGAAATCTTTTGCACAGCAAAGGAAATAGTCAACAAAACCAAAGGACGACAAACAGAACAAGAGAAGATACTTCCAAATGCCCTACCAGATAAAGGGTTAGTATCCAAAATCTAGAAAGAACTTACTATACTCAACACCAACAAAAAATAATCCAATCAAGAAATAGGCCAAAGACATGAGCAGAGATTTCTCCAAAGAAGACATTCAAATAAGAGCCAACAGACACATAAAAAAAAGTGCTCAACTTGCCTTGATATGAAGGAAATACAAATCAAAGTCATAATGAGATACCACATTACACCATCAGAATGGCTAAAATGAACAAGTCAGGAAACAACAGGTATTCGTGAGGATGTGGAGAAAGGGGAACCCTTTTATATTGCTGGTGGGAATGCAAGCTGGTAACACCAACCTGGAAAACAGTGTAGAGGTTCCTCAAGAAGTTGAAAATAGAGCTACCCTACAACCCTGCAATTGCACTACTGGGTTTTTTTGGGGTTTTTTTGCACTACTGGGTTTTTACCCTAAATATATAAATGTAGTGATTGGAAAGGGCACCTGCACCCCAATGTCTGTAGCAACAATGCCCACAATAGCCGAAGTATGCAAAGAGCCCAGATATGCATATATATGTATATATATAATTTAAAATTATGCAGCCATCAAGAAATGAAATCTAGCCATTTGCAATGACATGGGTGGAACTAGACAGTATTGTGCAAAGCAAAATTAGTCAGTTGGAGAAGGACAATTATCATATGATCTCCCTGAATGTGGAGTTAAGAAACAAGACAGAGGATCATAGGGGAAGAAAAGAAAAAGGAAGCAAGATGAAACCAGAGAGGGAGACAAAGCATGAGGGAAACTTAATCTCGGGAAACAAACTGAGGGTTCTGAAGGGGTGGGGGGTGGGAGAATGGGGTGGCTAGGTGATAGGCATTGGGGAGGGTATATGCTGTGGTGAGCACTGTGTGTTGGGTAAAACTGAAGGAGCTCAAATCTGTACCTCTGAAACAAATAACACATTATATGATCATAATTTTTAAAATAAATGAAAGAAAAATATTTGGAATACAAAAGTAAACTAAGTAAAAATAAATAAATAAATAATCTCAGTGATAAGAAAGAAAGCAAGCAAGGAAGCAGGCAAGCAAACAAGCGAATAAGTGACCTGGAATCATCACACTCCAATTTCAAGCTAGATTACAAAGCTGCTGTCATCACAATAGTATGGTATTGGCATCAAAACAGACACACAGGCCAATGAAAGACAATAGAAAGCTTAGAAACTGATAATCACAGTACTTTGGCAAAGGTTATTTATTAGTATATTAAAGGTATATTTAAACTTAACTCTGATAGATTATTAACTCTGAATGGGAATTAATAATATTTATGTCCTGTTCAAACCGTTAGAATTCCATGTTCTTTCTCATATGGGCAGCTCAACATTGCCTAATCTAATGAGAGGCACCACAAGTTCAGTCCTCATATATAGATTTGACCTTTTGCTTTTCCTTTTGATATTTGATTCCTGAAGTCAGTGTCTGGATTGCTTTCTTAAATAACAATAATAATGACATGGTCACGTAAAGGTCTGGGTCTCCAAAACCAGACAACATGGCTCTGGTTCAGATAAGGATGAAGATATAACCTCTTCCCATGAAGCCAAGCCCACACTCCCAGGGACCCTGACACACCTCACGGGTGATGAGTTCCTCTGCTCCATGTACTTGTCTGCATGCAAAGGATGCAGGCACCCTCCAGCATTCATTCTGGTTTCTTTACAAATATCCCAGTTCAAGTCACAAAAGACTGACTGGGTCAAGCTTCCAGAGCCCAGGATGGGCCACCAAGTAAGCAGCCATCTCCATCCCACTCCAGGAAGGCTAGATTTTCTTTGGGAGCACAATGAGTCACTCCCTGAGCTACTCAACAACCTATACTCCTTTTCCATTTGTCCTCATCACAAAGGCCACTACACCCTGTTAGAGATCTGTAGCTATCTTTTACTTTAAAAAGTATTTTCTAATATTGGAATGTGGTTCACAGAAGAGAACTAGCAAGTACAATTCACTGAGGTAACTTAAGGAGAGCAGGAAATACAAAGAGGAACAGATGTTCTGATGACCCTTCATTTCTGTCTCTAGGTTTTGAAACTTCATACACAAAGAAAGAAGCCCAAACCAATATCTCGGGCTGGCAACTTGGAGAAGTCTGAATTGGAGTGACAGGGATAGAGGTAGAGCTCCTGTGTGTTGGCTGAGGCCAGTGGCACAGAAGAAGGTGCTCTGTCAGCTCTTCAACTGTGCCTCACCTGTCCTCAGCCAGGAACCTGCTCACTGCCCTGACCTATCACAACTGTCACACAGGAGACACACAGCCACCCCTAGAGCCACCCCTGCCCACACCCTCTTGCAGAATGCACTCCACTCTCCTCCGGGACCCCTGTCATCTCTACCTGGAATTGAAACTCCCCTATCTGCTGCAACGCTGCAGGATTTCCCCCTCTTTTCAAAATTGCACTGGCCCAAGCCTTCCATAAATGTGTCGTATTTCTCTCACCTCACATTCTTACCTGTGCAAACTGTAAGTAACTTCTGAGATCTGAGTCTTTCACTGTAACTTTCTGAGGACTCCCTGTGCAATAAACTACCAAACCCTATGACAGGGGGCTTTAAACTATTATTTACAGAATAATACAACCCAAATCACATGTTTAATTGCTCTTCATTAGGCCAAAAGTTTCTGTGTAAAAAGCCTTTCCATAGATATTACCTTCCAGCAGTTTCATAAGGAGAAACAAACTCTGTGGGATAACCTGACTCATACAGCATTAGGCAAGAAGTTCCAAAACTCACCCCAGGGCTCTTGATGCCCACCAAGACCCCTGAAGCCACCAGCATGGCTCTATCAAGAAGAATTTCCAACGACTCTCTTTCTGACTCTGCCACCAAAGGAACTAAGGAGAAAACACAGCACATCAAAATATCTAGGTGATACATTTAGTCAAACTAGAAAGCCACACTTAACTTTTAAATGGTAAAAGACTACTTTGAATAATTTTGAATTTTCCCTCTACTTTAATTACAACTCTTTTGATGAAAACATTAATTAGTTATGAAACATCACCTTTGACAAATGATGAGACATCATCCCAGTCTGTATCTGACCACAAAAAAACCCCTAACTCTAGATGTTGCCATTCAACCATACCCTAGGCCCAAGTAAATAAACACTGTTAGATGAAGGATCAAATTATAAGCTTAAAAACACACAAAGACTAAATCTCATCTTCCTTCTCTAATATAAGTAATTTCCTAGGAAACAGATGCTCAGATTACATTTTGTTAAGCAGTTAATGAACAGAGAAAATGGCATTCCCTGCAATGTTCTACCTGCAGGGGAATTAGGTAACTCTTGCACCAAATCCAGAATGCTGACAGCTACTTAAGTTTTACTTCATGGTTCAACTAGATAACAGAGAAAAGCCCTGGAAGTTTGGGGTTAAAAAGAAGTTTTACCTCCAGCCCTGACAAGGATGTGACATTGCACCCAATGTACCCGCTGCTTCCTCTGAATGCTGATGTCCTGTGACAAGCTGCAGGACTGACTCAGAAGCTGATGTTCAAAACTTTGGGTCTCGTGGAGCCAGATCAGAGAAGTGTTGTCAGGTGGGGATGAGAAGGCACCTCTGACCTAAGGCCGGCACACCTGCTTCTGTTCCTGGGAGAAGGGGAAACACATACTTCTTTTTTTTTTTTTACTTTATTTAAGCTTTATTTAAACATATGATGTAACCCCACCACCCTCACCCAACCCCTCTTCCCCCCACCCCCCTCAGTTTGTTTTATGACATTAAGAGTCTCTTTTGGTTTTTCTCCCTCCCGATCCCATCTTCTTTCATTTTTACTTTTCCTACCACCTTAACTCCCACCCCCGTTGCATCTCCACTTCCTCATATCAGAGAGATCATGTGGTAGTTGTCTTTCTCCAGTTGACTTATTTCGCTAAGCATAATACGCTCTAGTTCCATCCATGTCGTCGCAAATGGTAAGATTTCATTTCTTTTGATGGCTGCATAGTATTCCATCGTATATATATACCAAATCTTCTTTATCCATTCATCTGTTGATGGACATCTAGGTTCTTTCCATAACTTGGCTATTGTGGACATTGCTGCTATAAACATTCGGGTACACGTGCCCCTTTGGATCACTACGTTTGTATCTTTAGGATAAATACCCAGTAGTGCAATTGCTGGGTCATAAGGTAGCTCTATTTTCAATTTTTTGAGGAACCTCCATGCTGTTTTCCAGAGTGGTTGCACCAGCTTGCATTCCCACCAACAGTGTAGGAGGGTTCCCCTTTCTCCACATCCTCGCCAGCATCTGTCATTTCCTGACTTGTTCATTTTAGCCATTCTGACTGGTGTGAGGTGGTATCTCATTGTGGTTTTGATTTGTATTTCCCTGATGCCCAGGGATGTGGAACACTTTTTCATGTGTCTGTTGGCCATCTGGATGTCTTCTTGGCAGAAATGTCTGTTCATGTCCTCTGCCCATTTCTTGATTGGATTATTTGTTCTTTGGGTGTTGAGTTTGCTAAGCTCTTTGTAGATTTTAGATACTAGCCCTTTATCTGATATGTCATTTGCAAATATCTTTTCCCACTCTGTCAGTTGTCTTTTGGTTTTGTTGACTGTTTCCTTTGCTGTGCAAAAACTTTTGATCTTGATGAAGTCCCAATAGTTCATTTTTTCCCTTGCTTCCCTTGCCTTTGGCGTTGTTCCTAGGAAGAAGTTGCTGCGGCTGAGGTCGAAGAGGTTGCTGCCTGTGTTCTCCTCAAGGATTTTGATGGATTCCTTTCTCACGTTGAGGTCCTTCATCCATTTTGAGTCTATTTTCGTGTGTGGTGTAAGGAAATGGTCCAATTTCATTTTTCTGCATGTGGCTGTCCAATTTTCCCAACACCATTTGTTGAAGAGGCTATCTTTTTTCCATTGGATGTTCTTTCCTGCTTTGTCGAAGATTAGTTGACCATAGAGTTGAGGGTCTATTTCTGGGCTTTCTATTCTGTTCCATTGATCTATGTGTCTGTTTTTGTGCCAGTACCATACTGTCTTAATGATGACAGCTTTGTAGTAGAGCTTGAAGTCGGGAATTGTGATGCCACCAACTTTGGTTTTCTTTTTCAATATTCCTTTGGCTATTCGAGGTCTTTTCTGGTTCCATATAAATTTTAGGATTATTTGTTCCATTTCTTTGAAAAAATTGGATGGGATTTTGATAGGCATTGCATTAAATGTGTAGATAGCTTTAGGAAGCATAGACATTTTCACAATATTTATTCTTCCAATCCATGAGCATGGAACATTTTTCCATTTCTTTGTGTCTTCCTCAATTTCTTTCATGAGTACTTTATAGTTCTCTGAGTATAGATTCTTTACCTCTTTCGTTAGGTTTATTCCTAGGTATCTTATGGTTTTGGGTGTAATTGTAAATGGGATTGACTCCTTAATTTCTCTTTCTTCTGTCTTGTTGTTGGTGTAAAGAAATGCAACTGATTTCTGTGCATTGATTTTATATCCTGACACTTTACTGAATTCCTGTACAAGCTCTAGCAGTTTTGGAGTGGAGCCTTTTGGGTTTTCCACATATAGTATCATATCATCTGCAAAGAGCGATAGTTTGACTTCTTCTTTGCCGATTTGGATGCCTTTAATTTCTTTTTGTTGTCTGATTGCTGAGGCTAGGACTTCTAGTACTATGTTGAATAGCAGTGGTGATAACGGACATCCCTGCCGTGTTCCTGACCTTAGCGGAAAAGCTCTCAGTTTTTCTCCATTGAGAATGATACTTGCCGTGGGTTTTTCATAGATGGCTTTGATAATATTGAGGTATGTGCCTTCTATCCCTACACTTTGAAGAGTTTTGATTAGGAAGGGATGTTGCACTTTATCAAATGCTTTTTCAGCATCTATTGAGAGTATCATATGGTTCTTGTTCTTTCTTTTGTTGATGTACTGTATCACATTGATTGATTTGCGGATGTTGAACCAACCCTGCTGCCCTGGAATAAATCCCACTTGGTCGTGGTGAATAATCCTTTTAATGTACTGTTGGATCCTATTGGCTAGTATTTTGGTGAGAATGTTCGCATCTCTGTTCATCAAGGATATTGGTCTGTAATTCTCTTTTTTGATGGGATCCTTGTCTGGTTTGGGGATCAAGGTGATGCTGGCCTCATAAAATGAGTTTGGAAGTTTTCCTTCCATTTCTATTTTTTGGAACAGTTTCAGGAGAATAGGAATTAATTCTTCTTTAAATGTTTGGTAGAATTCCCCTGGGAAGCCATCTGGCCCTGGGCTTTTGTTTGTTTGGAGATTTTGGATGACTGTTTCAATCTCCTTACTGGTGATGGGCCTATTCAGGTTTTCTATTTCTTCCTGGTTCAGTTTTGGCAGTTTATATGTCTCTAGGAAAGCATCCATTTCTTCCAGATTGTTGAATTTGTTGGGATAGAGTTGCTCATAATATGGTCTTAGGATTGTTGGTATTTCTTTGGTGTTGGTTGTGATCTCTCCTCTTTCATTCATGATTTTATTTATTTGGGTCCTTTCTCTTTTCTTTTGGATAAGTCTGGCCAGGGGTTTATCAATCTTATTAATTCTTTCAAAGAACCAGCTCCTAGTTTCATTGATTTGTTCTATTGTTTTTTTGGTTTCTATTTCATTGATTTCTGCTTTGATCTTTATTATTTCTCTTCTCCTGCTGGGTTTAGGCTTTCTTTGTTGCTCTCTCTCGAGTTCCTTAAGGTGTAGGGTTAGGTTGTGTATTTGAGACCTTTCCTGTTTCTTGAGATAGGCTTGTATCGCTATATATTTTCCTCTCAGGACTGCCTTTGTTGTGTCCCACAGATTTTGGACCGTTGTGTTTTCATTATCATTTGTTTCCATGGTTTTTTTCAATTCTTCTTTAATTTCCTGGTTGACCCATTCATTCTTTAGAAGGATGCTGTTGAGTCTCCATGTATTTGTGCTCTTTCCAAATTTCCTCTTGTGATTGAGTTCTAGCTTCAGAACATTCTACCCCAAAGCAACAGAATACACGTTCTTCTCTAGTGCCCATGGAACATTCTCCAGAATAGATCACATCCTGGGTCATAAATCAGGTCTCAACAGGTATCAAAAGATTGGGATCATTCCCTGCATATTTTCAGACCACAATGCTCTGAATATATCTGTGATGTCCATCTGGTCCAGTGTGTCATTTAAGACCTTTATTTCCTTGTTGATCTTTTGCTTGGATG
>ML104876.1:0-53053 GCA_003697995.1 Taxidea taxus jeffersonii | reverse complement strand
ATTTAAAATTGTTAGATCTTCTTGTTGGACAGACCCTTTGAGTATGATGAAGTGTCCTTCCTCATCTCTTATTATAGTCTTTGGCTTAAAATCTAATTGATCTGATATAAGGATTGCCACCCCAGCTTTCTTCTGATGTCCATTAGCATGGTAAATTGTTTTCCACCCCCTCACTTTCAATCTGGAGGTGTCTTCAGGTCTAAGATGAGTTTCTTGTAGGCAGCATATGGATGGGTTTTGTTTTTTTATCCATTCTGAAACCCTGTGTCTTTTGATTGGGGCATTTAGCCCATTTACATTCAGGGTAACTATTGAGAGATATGAGTTTAGTGCCATTGTATTGCCTGTATGGTGATTGTTACTGTATAATGTCTCTGTTCCTTTCTGGTAATACTTTTAGGGTCTCTCTTTGCTTAGAGGACCCCTTTCAATATTTCCTGTAGAACTGGTTTGGTGTTTACAAACTCTTTCAGTTTTTGTTTGTCCTGGAAGCTTTTAATCTCTCCTTCTATTTTCAATGATAACCTAGCTAGATAAAGTATTCTTGGCTGCATGTTTTTCTCGTTTAGTGCTCTGAGTATATCATGCCAGTTCTTTCTGGCCTGCCAGGTCTCTGTGGATAAGTCTCCTGCCAATCTAATATTTTTACCATTGTACGTTACAGACTTCTTGTCCCGTGCTGCTTTCAGGATTTTCTCTTTGTCGCTAAGACTTGTAAATTTTACTATTAGATGGCGGGGTGTGGGTCGATTCCTATTGATTTTGAGAGGTGTTCTCTGGGCCTCCTGGATTTTGATGCTTGTTCCCCTTGCTATATTAGGGAAATTCTCTATAATAATCCTCTCCAGTATACCTTCTGCTCCTATTTCTCTTTCTTCTTCTTCTAGAATCCCAATTATTCTAATGTTGTTTCATCTTATGGCATCACTTATCTCTCGAATTCTCCCCTCGTGGTCCAGTAGTTGATTGTCTCTCTTTTGGTCTGCTTCATTATTCCCTGCCATTTGGTCTTCTATATCACTAATTCTGTCTTCTGCCTCATTTATCCTAGCAGTAAGAGCCTCCATTTTTGATTGCACCTCATTAATAGCTTTTTTTATTTCAACTTGATTAGACTTTATTTCTTTTATTTCTCCAGAAAGGGTTTTTATTTCTCCTGACAGGGTTTCTCTAATATCTTCCATGCCTTTTTCGAGCCCGGCTAGAACCTTGAGAATCGTCATCCTGAATTCCAGATCTGACATATTACCAATGTCTGTATTGATTAGGTCCGTAGCCTTCGGTCCTGTCTCCTGCTCTTTTTTTTGTGGTGAGTTTTTCCGCCTTGTCATTTTGTCCAGATAAGAATCCGCTGTTCTCCTTGTTAAGTGAACTTGGTCTTGGCTGTATTTCTTTGATCTTCTGGGGGAGGGGCCTGTTGTAGTGATTCTCAGGTGTCTTTGCCCCAGGCGGAGTTGCACCGCCCTTACCAGGGGCCGGGCTAAGTAATCCTCTCAGGTTCGCTTTCAGGAGCTTTTGTTCCCTGAACGCGCTTTTTGTAGAGTTCTGGAGGACGGGAATGACAATGGCGGCCTCCCAATCTCCGGTTCAGAGGAGCCGAGAGCTAGGGGCCCCAGTCTTCAGTGCGCCTTTCAGAAAGTGGTCGATTTTCTGTTCCTAGAATTGTTGTTTTTCTTCTCTTCGATCTCCTGTTGGATTTGTAGGTGTTCGGAATGGTTTGATAGGCTATCTAGCCGATCTCCTGCTGGCTGATGTCGTCTCAGCCTCCTACTTCTCCGCCATCTTGACTCCTCCCACATACTTCTTTTTAAGTAGTAATTATCTACATTCTAAAGTAGACCAATGACTTGTCTTTTTTGAAAAGTGCAATTATGCTTCCAAATGAACACCTCAACTCACCTGTTCCTCATGCAACTTGAGTAGGGTCTGGCTTCCTCCAGCTTCCAGGCCCCTGCCTGGAGGGTGCTCCTGCAGGATCCTGACAGCCCATTACCACCATCCCCAGGGGACATGGGGCAAAGGGCTAAAATTGGGGGATGGCTCTGGGGCTGTTACCACCACACTTGTGCCTGGGGGGGGGGCAGGAACCTGGAGGACCCTCAGGCAGGATCCTGAAGCCCATTACCACCAACCTCACAGGGCGCAAAATGCTGAAGCTGGGGAAATGCCCTGGGGATTATTAGCACCACACTTTTGAGGGGGGAAGAGGGGACACCCTGCTGAACTCGGGGTGTTGCTCAAGGTCCATTACCTGAACTGTGCCAGGGGACAGGGGCCTTGCACTGAACTTGGGGACTGTACACTGTCTTTACATGCACTCTTCCTGGAGAACACAGGAAACCCTCAAATGTCCGCAACCCATCCCACAAAAGCTTGGGTCAGCAGGCACCCTGGAGTTCAGGGGTTTGGGGGATATGGCCAGTTGATGGACACTGGGCAGAAGAGACTTCCAAGGGAAAAAGAAAACCCATCTGAGTCCCCACAATGAACTTGCTTCATTGCCCTTTGAGGAACCTCCCCCCAGGACTCCCACCGAAGCACACAGACTGTACTCATCAAGGCAGAACCCCTGCCCAGGATCTTTCCTAGGGCCCCTTTGCCTGCCCTGCCTCTGCATCTTGGGCATCTCTGGGTCTGCCCACAGAGGACGGAGCTCCACCCCCATATGCTGATAAGTCAGGGAGGGTGGTGCCCTGACCCCATTGGATGGCATGCCTGCCTGTACCAGGCGACCTGCCCATACACCTGCACCTTGCTTTTGCAGGTACTCCTGGAGGCGCCTGCTGGCCCTAACACTTGGCTCAGCAGGGCTTCTAGTAATGGGCAGGCTGTGGGCAGGGCCTCGGGGCCACCCCTTCCCCAGATTTTGGGACCGTTCGGAGGATCCCTCTGGCTACAGACCACCCTTAGAGCCCTGCCCCTTCCATTCGTGCACCAGCTCTTCATGCGGAGATATCCCCTGCTCCTGGCAAGGTCAACTGTTCTCAGAACTTCCCAGGCTTGGGCTTTAGGAAATGCATTGGTTGGGGTGCCTGGGTGGCTCAATCCTTAAGCTTCTGCCTTCAGCTCAGGTCATGAAACCAGGGTCCTCAGATCAAGTCCCGCCTCCAGCTCACTGCTCTGCCAGAAGCCTGCTTCTCACTCTCCCACTCCCCCTGCTTGTGTCCCCTCTCTCACTGTGTGTGTCTCTCTCTGTCGAATAATATATAAAATTTTTTAAATGGGGGGGAATGCAATGGTTTCCCACATTTCCAAGGCAATTTTAAGACCCAAAAAATAATGCTCTAGGGATGCCTGGGTGGTTCAGTTGATTAAGCGGCTGCCTTGGGCTCAGGTCATGATCCCAGCATCCATGGAATTGAGTCCCGCATCAGGCTCCTTGCTCGGCAGGGAGCCTTGCTTCTCCCTCTGCCTCTGCCTGCCACTCTGTCTGCCTGTGCCCATTCGCTCTCTCCTCCCTCTCTGACAAATAAATAAATAAAATCTTTAAAAAAAAAAAAAAAAAGCAATGCTCTAAGTGGAAAAGCTTCACTTCTGGTCTCAAGCATGGAGTGGATAGTGCTTCTTAGACCTTCTGAGCATCCTTCCAAGATGATCCCATTTATGCTGGAATATACATCCATATGCTGGGTTCTGCCGGGAAGCTCCAGATGAACCAGAACAACCATCCTTCTGTGCTATTGGAGTTGTGAACCAGGAACATTGATATATCACTTAAAAAGAGAACATATTGCTATTGTTGACACACACACACAAAACAAACACTTTTAAACATTTTAGAGAGAAAGGAGAGAGTTTTATTCAAACCTAAGTCAAGACAGCTGCCTGGGAGACACAATCTTCACAAAGAAGGGAGTGCTCCCGGGAAGGAATATTTGGGTCAGGTTTCTATATTTGTTCTGTTTTGTTTTACATACAGAGTTACACATCATCATGAGGAAGAACATTCCAGAAAGTTACAAATTTTTTCTTATGTTTTAGTATGTACAAGTCAGTAGGACTTTAATCGTATTGGAGCAAGAGAGGTTTTTTGGTTTTTCATATATTAATGTTGGCAATGGCATTTTTTTGTTATCTTTTTCTTCTCAAAGCAGACATACAACATGTGGTTGGGGCAGAATTAGGGCCGATGCTCTGGCCCATGCACAGTCATTTTGAGCTTGGTAAAATATGAAAGGATAGCTCCCCTGGGAGCACAGGATCTGGGCCAATGGATGGTAAAAGATAAAACTTTCCATTATCATTCTAATTACTACTAATGGGAGGAACTTGAGACAAAAGCACCTTTAACAATACTACCAAGAAATCAAAATGATGCCTACAGGTTACCTATTCCATGGTCAACACAGGTAATAGAAGTGTTCACAAAACCTGGGCTCCTCGCTTTCTTCTGCCCAAATCTCTGAAGCACACAGATAATTTCAAGTCAGAACTTTAGAACCTCCCAACATCTTAGACATGTCTGGCAACATTCCCTTGGACTACAGAATAAAACAGAGTAGCTCATTTCCCAACACTAATTTAAAAATAACATCCCCGTGAAGCTTGGATACACTGTCTTAGTTCTTTCCCTGCAGATTTTGACTAATGAAAGTCATAGTCATACCATACAAACACTACGATGGTTGGGAATAAGTACTCGTGAGTAAGAGAATAGTTTAGCAATATTTATAAAGCATTGTCTTACTTTGTAGAAGAGGATGAGCTGAGTGTTTTTAAATACTATTTCAGACCTGTCTTGCAGCACACTCTGAACATCCCAGAGCCTGAATCAATTTTAAAAAGATAGTTCTTTCAGCAACTTTAATATCAGAAAAATATTATAATGTCTCTATTCCTAGGGATCTTTGAGTATCTTACTCAGAGGTCCTCCACTCCTAATGATCATGATGCTCAGAGGTAAAAAGGCCAGCTGAATTCCTTCCAGTTGACCACACAACAAGAAAGTCCTGAGACTTGAGATGTTTCCAGATTGAGAAGACCAGAGATAAGAGGGAAAGAGTAGTGTGTGTGGGATAACAAGGGATTTGGAGGCAGTTTGGGGATCCTACCCAGGTTTCTGACACTAAAATCCTCTGTGACTTGAATCATTTCTGAGCCCCTGTCTAACCATCTAAAAAATGTGGCTAATAATATCTACATCATACTCTGGAAGTTTAAAAGGGAACTACACAAAGAGCCAGTGTGATGGCTCTCAAGAGCAGGTGCTCAAGAAGCCATGATTACTATTTGGGTCTATTTCTTTCATGTTGAATCCATATTTCTAATAGATGACTCACAGGATGATTTTCAAAACTTTAAGGTTTGAAAGGAAGGTCAAGAACCTGCTATCATGAAATAAGTCAATCAGAGAAAGACAACTATCATATGATCTCCCTGATATGAGGAAGTGGAGATGCAACGTGGGGGGGTTGGGGGGTAGGAAAAGAATAAATGAAACAAGATGGGATTGGGAGGGAGACAAACCATAAGAGACTCTTAATCTCACAAAACAAATGGAGGGTTGCCGGGGGGTAGGGGGGTAGGGAGAGGATGGTGTGGTTATGGACACTGGGGAGGGTATGTGCTATGGTGAGTGTTGTGAAGTGTGTAAACCCGGTGATTCACAGACCTGTACCCCTGGGGCTAATAACACATTATATGTTTATAAAAAACATAAAAAATTATTTAAAAAAGAACCCGCTATCGTGTCATATTTCAATCAGAAAACATGTTGTTGGACTGGTGAGGACAATACAATAGCACTGTCACAACTAGGGGTGTGGAGCTTCCCATCTCCTTATGGCCATGTTGTTTTACTTAGCTCAGGGTCACCAGAAAGGGCAGCTTGGGCAGGGGGGCACCATCATCACTAGGATTAGGGAGCTTCCCAATTCCATATGGCCATTTTGTTCCTCTTAGCTCAGGGCTACCAACAAGGACAGCTGCGGGGGGACCACAGGCCAAGGCTGGCAGGTGTGCTGTCTAGCTAATTATAGTGCTCTTCACAGATGGAGTGCCATTGTCTGCAGCTCTGATGTAGGAAAGTTTGAGAATTTAGCTTGTGATTCCCTCTCTGACCCTTAGGATATGTAGCAAAATTACATTTAATTTTTAAATATTGAGGGACTTCCTGGTTTTCTTTCATTATAACTAAGGCTCAATTCCCCTGTGGTCTAAGAATATAATCTAGTTAATTTCAGACTTTAAAATGTATAGACTTGATTCATGGCCCAACATTTCATCTACTTGGGTAAATATCCTAGGACCACTTGAAAATAATGTATTCTGTCCTTCACATGAAATGTTCCATATGTGCCAGTGAGGTCAAATTTGTTACCAATGTTTCATCTGCTTTTTCTATCAGGTATTGAGAAAGGTATATTACAATCCTCAAACAATGCTACTCTAGTCAACATTGCATTGGAGAATCTAGCAAGTGTTATAAGGCAAGAGAAACAAAAAGAATAAGAACTGAGGGGATAATTGTGACTATTCACAGATAATATGAGGGTGTATATAGAAAATGTAGAATAGTCTATAAATACACTATTAGAATTCAAAATGGAAAACTTGCAAATCTTAGAATCAAGAAAGAAATCCAGAAAGCAGCCAGGGGGAAGAGATTTCTTATGTATGGAGGGAGGAACATCAGAATAATGTCAGTCCTCTCCACAGAGACCTGGCAAGCCAGGAAGGGCTGGCAAGATATACTCAGGATACTAAATGAGAAGAACATGCCACCAAGGATACTTTTATCTGGCAAGGCTGTCATTCAAAAAATAAATACCTATTCTTCTGAAGCTGTTTCAAAAAAGTGAAACAGAAGGGAAACTTCCAAACTCGTTCTGTGAGGTTAGCATTACCTTGATCCCAAAACTAGGCGAAGAGCCCATCAGAAAGGAGAATTACAGACAAGTATCCATGATGAACATGGGTGGCGAAATACTTAAGAAGATCCTAGCCAATAGGATTCAACAGTACATTAAAAGGATTATCCATCACGACTAGGTGGAATTTATTCGTGGGATGCAAGGGTAGTTCAACATTTGGAAATCAATCAACACCACAGAGCACATTACTAAAAGAAAAGACAAGAACCATTGGATCCTCTCAATTGATGCAGAGAAATCATTTGACAAAATACTGCACCCTTTCTTGATTAAAACTCTTCAGAGTGTGGGGATAGAGGGGACAATCCCCAGTTAAATAAAAACCATCTATGAAAAGCCCACAGTGAATACCATTCTCAATGGGGAAAGGTTGAGAGCTTTTTCTTTAAGATCAGGAACACAAAAGGGATGCCCACTCTCAGCACTATGGTTCAACATAGTACTAGAAGTCCTAGCTTCAGCAATCAGACTACAAAAAGAAATCAAAGGCATTCAAACTGGCAAAAAAGTCATTCTCTTTTCACAGACGACATGATACTTTATGTGGAAAACCCAAAAGACTGCACTCCCAAATTAGTAGAACCATTACACCCATTTGGTAACGTGGCAGGATACAAAATCAATGCACAGAAATCTATTGCTTTTCTATACACTAACAATGTAACTGTAGAAAGAGCAATTAGGGAATCGATTGCATTTACAACAGCACCAAAAACTGTAAGATAATCTGGAATAAACCTAACCACAGAGGTAAAGGATCTATACTCTAGAAATTACAGAACAGGACACTTATGAAAGAAGTGGAAGAAGACACAAAAAGATGGAAAACCATTCCATGCTCATGGATTGGAAGAATAAACATGACTAAACTGTCTATGCTGCCCAGAGCAATCTACACTTTCAATGCCATCCCTAATTAAACACCACTGTCATTTTTCATAGAGCTGGAACAAATGATCCTAAAACTTGTATGGAACCAGAAAAGACCCCACACAGCCAGGGAAATGTTGAAAAAGAAAACCAAAGCTGGGGCATCACAATGCCTGACTTCGAGCTGTACTACAAAGCTATGATAGCATGGTATTCATACAAACACAGACAGTTAGATCAATGGAACAGAATAGAGACCCCAGAAATGGACCCTCAACTTGATGGTCAACTCATCTTTGACAAAGCAGGAATGAATATTCAATGGAAAAAAGACAGTCTTTCCAATTAATGGTGCTGGGAAAATTGGACAGCTACATGCAGAAGATTGAAACTCAACCATTCTGTTACATCAAACACAAAGAAAAGTCAAAATGGATGAAAGACCTCAATGTGAGATGGGAATCCATCAACATTCTAGAGGAGAATACAGGCAGTCACCTCTTCGACATCAACCACAGAAAGTTCTTCCTAGACACATCACCAAAGGCAAGGAAAACAAAAGCAAAAATGAACTATTGGGACTTCATCAAAATAAAACACTTCTGCACATTAAAGGAAACAGTCAATAAAACAAAGTGGCAACCCATGGAATGGGAGAAAATATTTGGAAATGACATGTCATATAAAGGGCTGGTATCCAAGATCTATAAAGAATTTCTCAAACCCAACACCCATAAAACAAATAACCCAATCAAGAAATGGGCAGAAGGCATGAACAGACATTTCTCAAAGACATGCAAACAGCTAACAGACACATGGGAAAATGTTCAACATCACTTGTCATCAGGGAAATACAAATCAAAACCACGATGAGATACCATCGCACACCAGTTAAAATGGCCAAAATTAACAAGTCAGGAAATGACAGATGTTGGCGAGGATGTGGGAAAAGGGGAACCCTCCTACTCTGTTGGTGGGAAAGCAAGCAAGTGCAGCCATTCTGAAAAACAGTATGGATGTTCCTGAAGATGTTAAAAATAGAATTACTCTACCACCCAGCAATTTCACTACTGAGTACTTACCACAAACATACGGACATAGTGAAAGGAAGGGGCACCTGCACCCCAATGTTCATAGCAGCAACGGCCACAATAGCCAAACTGCGGAAGGAGCCAAGATGACCTTCAACACATGAATGGATAAAGAAGATATGGCTCATAAATACTACAGAGTATTCCTCCACCATCAAAAAGGATGAACCTACCATTTGCATTGACATGGATGGAACTGGAGGGGATTATGCTGAATGAAATAAGTCATGTAGAGAAGGACAGTTACCATTTGGTTTCACTCATATGTGGAGTGTAAGGAATAGTGTGCAGGACCAGAGGGGAAGGAAGGGAAAACTGAATGGGAAGGTATCAGAGAGGGAGACAAACCATAAGAGACTCTGGACTCTGGCAACCAAACTTAGGGTTACAGAGGGGAGGGAGATGGAGTAATAGGGTGATGGGTACTAAGGAGGGCACGTGTTGTAATGTGCACTGGGTGTTACATGCAACTAGTAAATCGTTGAATACTACATCACAAAGTAATGTTTTACTGTATCATGGTTAATTGAACATAATAAAATAAATACATAAATAAATATGATTTCTACATGAAAAACATAACAATGGGTACAGAATTTCAGATTTGCAAGAGGAAATATTATTAAGATATGTTTACAGCAGTGTAAGTATACTTAACACTACTGGACTTTATACTGAAAATATTTAAAATGGCAAACTCAATGTTAGGATTTTTTACAATTTTTTAAAGTACATTCTGTGTGATTCCATTTTTCTCTTTTTTTTTTCTTTTTTATTTATTTTTTAAATTTCTTTTCAGTGTTCCAGAATTCATTGTTTATGCACCACACCCAGGGCTCCATGCAATGCATGCCCTCCATAATACCCACCACCAGGTTCACTCAACTTCCCAGCCCCCGTGCCTCCAAAACCCTCAGATTGTTTTACAGAGTCCACAGTCTCTTATGATTCATCTCCCCCTCCAATTTCCCCCAACTCACTTCTCCTCTCCATCTCCCCATGTTCTCCGTGTCATTTCTTATGCTCCACAAATTAGCGAAACCTTATGATAATTGACTCTCTCTGCTTGACTCATTTCACTCAACATAATCTCTTCCAGTCCCATCTATGTTGATACATAAGCTGGGTATTCATCCTTTCTGATAGAAGCATAATACTCCATAGTATCTATGGACCACATCTTCCTTATCCATTCGTCCATTGAAGGTCATCTTGGTTCTTTCCACGGTTTGGCGACTGTGGCCATTGCTGCTGTGAACATTGAGTACAGATGGTCCTTTTCACTACATCTGTATCTTTGGTGTAAATACCCAGTAGTGCAATTGCAGGGTCATAGGGAAGCTCTATTTTTATTTCTTAAGGAATCTCCACAGTTTTCCAAAGTGGCTGCACCAGCTTGCATTCCCACCAACAGTGTAGGAGGGTTCCCCTTTCTCCACATCCTCTCCAAAATACGTTGTTTACTGCCTTGTTAATTTTGGCCATTCTAACTGGTGTAAGGTAGTATCTCAATGTGGTTTTGGTTTGAATCTCCCTGATGGCTAGTGATGACAATTCCATTTTTATGAAAATTTTATTAATTTATTTTAGAGAGAGAGCATAGCATGAGAGTGGTGGGAGAGGCAGGAGGGGGGAGAGAGAATCATAAGCCAACACTGCAGTGAACACAGACCCTACATGGGACTCAATCCCATACCATGAGATCACATCCTGAGCCAAAATCAAGAGTCAGTGGCTTAACCCACTGAGACACCATCCATCTCCTTGGGCATTAGTATTAGTATTAGTATTAGTATTAGTATTAGTATTAGTGCATGCCCTGCTCTGTCCACTACCACTGCGCTGAACACTCCTGAAAGTACATCTATGAAAAATCATGCCAGAGTTTCCTGGGGTGGGTCTGAGTGCAAGCACTGCTCGGTGATGGGTGCACCTACAGTCTTGGATGAGTGCTGCTCATTGTTCTCCCAGACAGGGGTGCCCATCAACCTTCTCTCCAGGGGATGCCCATGTCCTCTGGCACCTGAGGGCCACCTGGCCCAGGAATTCACCTTCTCTAGCAGAGGACAGATGGGACTTCTTTCTCTGGCCAGGACTATGAACCCTGATCCTGGGAAATGAGAGCTCTCCTGAGACCCCTGGCCCAGCCAGGCGGCCGTGACCACCGTGTATATGACAGAGCCAGAATGGCTGGGCCATGGAGAGAATGAGTGCCTTAAAGCATCCTTGCATGGGGCATGTGGGCAAGCAGCAGCCCCTGCTTCTTTGGGAGCAGTGATGTGTGCAGAAGGAGAGAGGCTGGGGTGGAGACTTCGAAGCCACACCACAGTCCTTCTCTTGGTCCTAAAACCAGCAGGAAGGGAGCTCTGAGGACAGAGACTCCTGAAGGATTCCCATCCAGGGAAAGGGGGCCTATTAGAGGGCACTGAAGCTGCCAGCCCCGCCGGCCGCAGGCCACTTGCACAGGATCACTTCTGCCGCTTCCTTAGCACGTTGTTCATGTTCATGAGTGAACAGTGATTGAGCCACTCAGTGCTCATGCACTTCCAGAGGTGGACTAGAACACTTCCAGGGCCTGCTCATGGGTCAGAGACCCCCCACCCAGAGAAGCAGTGGATGTCCCTCTTCCTCTGGCACTGGGGAAGGCCGTCACCATCCTGAGGAAGGATCTCGTCCAGGCGTGTGTTCTTTCTGAAGCCCCCACTTTCAGAGGGCATTGCTATGCCTGAAAAAGGCCACCTCAGCCCCAGAGTCAGGAGCTGTGAGAAGCTGTCTACCATCTTGGCCCAGGATCATAACCTGAAATGATCCTGTCTTTGGGAGGATGGGTCTCCTTCAGGAGCCAGGGAGGGAACTGGCCCCTCTCCCCTCCCCTGGTCCAGGACACCTATGACCCCATAAGAGTTCTTCATTCAAGGACGAGTCATGGAGAGTGTGTGTGTCTCATCAGCCCAACAAGTGAAAAACCAAACATCAATGCTCAGATTTTAACAGAAGCAGAATTTCCATGCTCTTTTTGGAGGCAGCCACCTCCCGATGGCCTTGGGGGCCCCCAGGAAAGGTCTTCCTGCTCTTGTGCCCTCAGAGGGAGGAGCTGGCCCTGAGTCCCGTGTTCCCCACCCTGTCCCTCTGCTGAGGAAGAGCCACGCACAGGGACCTGGTGTCAGGAGTGTGGTCTCCCAGGGTCCCGGCGGCTTCATGGAAAGGCTGGATGGCTTTTGGGGGAAGGGATGTTCAGTGGTGACACCGTTCACCATCCCCCACTGCACTCTGCAGTCCAGGCCCTGTTCCCAGCTTGGGTCAATCACCAGCACCCCACATGCTCCTGTCATGGGAGTGATCATTCAGCATCACTGCATCGCACAGAGGCAGAGAGCGAGGCCCAGAGAGGGGAGGCAATGGTTCTAGTCACAGGGCTGGTCAGCATAGGGGCTGGAAGACCAGCCCTCCCAAGCCCCCGCTGGCCCAGCCAGGGACTCCTTGAGCCCAGAGCAATCCCTCCCCTGCCTGCCAAGCCACACACTGGCCTTTGAGCTGATCATTGACTATTCTTTGGCCCTGAGGGTGTTGCTGGCTGACTAGGAGGGGGAGTGCAGCTGGTGGGACAGGCTGTAGCTACAGACAGAGTGACCAATCTGATCTAGGAGGAACCACACTTTGGTCTTCCTCCTGGAGACTGTCTGGGAGCTGGAGTCTGGGTGCCCTAAGGGCTGGCACACAACAGGGTCTGTGCTGACCAGGATGCCGTGGCCCCCAGGGAGAGTCCACCCTGCCCTCTCCCAGCTCCTGCGCTGCATCACTCTCCTCACTGTGGGGCTCCAGGACCCAGAACCAGGTCCATAGGGCTGGCTCAGCTCCAGCTTATAATAAGTTTGCAGCCCCTAGAGCAGCTGGATTTCCTGGGGCTGGAGGGAGGGCTGGCTGCAGACAAGGACTGGGCTGGGGGAGATGCGGGGCCTTGTAGAGGGTGAAGGATGGGGCAGAGGCGGAGTCCTGAGGCCACTGCTCATGTCTAAAAAGGGCTGAAACCCATGAACATCCATGAGGTCCCTCATTACACTAACACCCTCACACTCAGGCATCCTGGTGGTGGGCCCCTCCTCCCCGGCCTCCTTCCCACACCTCTGCTCCAGCCAGGGCTGCAGCCAGGGACAGGCTGGACCTCTGTCCCAGGGTCCTACCAGGAAGACAAAGCAGAAGGAGAGGAGAAAGGAAACTGGTGGACTGCTCTTCTCCCCGCCCTGTGTCAGCCTCCACTGCTGCCTCCAGGTTCTCTGGCCCAGCCATGCATCAGCTGGACCCTGGGAGGGAGTCTGCATTCCTGGCCAGCTGGATGGGGAGTATTCAGCGATTTTTGCATCCCCAGATGTCCAACCCACCTGGCCTTGTACCCTGAGCCTTGCTGCCCAGGATGGGCATGGGTCTGGGGTTCAGCGGACTTTGGGGGCACAGAGCACTTGGCAGTGGCGAGGGAACATAGGGGACCGGTCAGGTACGAAGCCATGGGTCTCGTCCACATCTGTCGTGGGCCTGGGTCATGGTACAGGTGCTGCGGCAGGTCCCCTGTGCACACCTGGCCCTCTCAGGAGGGAGGCCTCTGTGCCTGGTGCACCTGCCCTCCACCTACCCCTGGAGGAGTGGGTAAGTTCAAGGATTTCCATGTCAAACCCTCAGGGACAGTTGGGGACCTGGGGTCAAGAGAGGCAGGGACTGGCCCAGGACAAATGAGTACAGAGTCCAAGGAGTGGGGCTGCTCTCCAGTCCTAGAAGAGCCCTAACCCTCCCATGAGGTTGACTTTGAGAGTGAGAGCCCCTCAGATCCCTGGGGATAGCTGCCCACCCTGTCCCATGTGGGGACATGATCCTGGGCATCCCCAGACAGGTAGAGGCATGTGCACCTGCACATACACACACACACACACACACACACACACACACACACACACACATGCACACACACCCCACTCTGACTTCCCAGCCTGGGGTCAGAAGGGGAGGACACACTGGGAGTGAGGTGGGTAACAAGGGGGAAAGAAAATAGAGATTGGAGACAGCTGGGCTATGGTGCAGGGGCATCAGGACTTCTGACAAGAACCCAGGTCCCTAGCATGGGGATGGGTAACAGGCCAGACTGATGGTCAGGGGGTCCCCAAGGGGCCCAGGGGGGTTTCCAGGACACTAGGAGAGGACAGGGTCTGGTGTCCATCACCATCCTGGGCTACTGGAAGTAGGAAGAGATACCCCACAAGTCCATACAGGGCTACAGCACAGAAGGTCTCAGCTTACTCTTCTGCCAAGTGGGATGTAGAGATAGGGTGTCCCTGGGGTCCCACAGGTTTGTAGAAAAGTCTGTTGGCCTTGGATCTTCATCCCTGACCCACTGTGCTCCCAGTCCTGGGAAAACGCTTTGTACTCCCCCAAGATCCTTCTGAGAAGAGGACAGCCTAGGGGCTTGGGGGTCTGATGATCTGGGTTTGCAGAACTTGGCAGAGCACTGGGCCACTGGTCTGGGGACCAAGGTCAGGACCCTCCTTGTTGCAGCCGCCAGGCCCCCATTTGGAAGAGGTTCTAGAATCAGTGCTCTGGTCAGGGTGAGGAGGCCTTAGGTAGGAACCAAGCACCAGGACAGGACAGGGAAATGGGGAGAAGGGAGGCTCCTGAGGTTTCTCACATCGCCCCCAGAGTCGCCAGGTCCTGCCCCTCGGAGAGATACAGAGACACACAAAGAAGACAGAGAATGAACATGAGAGGGAACCAGAAGAAGTCACAGACTTCCCTCAAGGGAAGGTTGGAAAGGACATCCTATCATTTCCCCCCATTCTATTCCTTAGAGCGCAGTCACACAGGCCATCTACCCTGGAAGGGAGGGGATTCAACAGGGCTGTGTGACCAGGATTCAGGAATCCCTGGGAACCACTGTGGAGACCACCCAGCACTGGGCACAGATGAGGCTCTGGGACCAGGGCCTAAACCTAATGGGAGCCCCTGGACGTCTGTGTCGCAAGAGGACAAGATTGGAATCAGTCCACTGCAACCTTCCCACAGGGGCTGGGAGAGACAGGCAGGAGGAGGGTGGCTTTGCCTGGACCCCAAAGCAGATCCAGGCCCCTCTGAGCTGTGTTCTATGTCCCGCCCAGCCCCCCAACCATTGCTGGGTGTTTGTACCAGCCCCCTGTGAAAGTAGGTACAGAACACATGTGTCGATCCTACCCCCGATGGCATCCCTAGAAGTAGAAGACAGAGGACCCCACTGTGCAGAGGGGGAGCCTGGGGAGGCCCTGAGAGGCACAGGGTCTGCCCAGGGTCACAGTCCTGTGCACGAGCAGGAACCCGGTCTGAACCCAGCTCTGTGTCCTCACGGCGGGGACACCATCTGCATCCAGGCCCCACAGGGGCTGTGGGTGGGCTGTGTGGGTGTCACTGTATGGACGGGTCATGGGGTAGAGGGTGAGCATAGAGCACCTGGGGGAGGGGTAGAGCATAGAGCACTTGGGGGGCTCTGGTGTGAGGGGGAAGTCTGGTAAGCAGACCCCAGGCAGTGGTGACCTCACTTCCCTGATAACAGAGCCCAACAGAACTTGGAACCCAGGTAATCAGGCACCCACATTCCAGAGACAGCCCCCTGCCTAGCTCATTTCATTGGAGAGCCTTAAAGGAACAACATGTTAACATGTTGCATCCCAAAGTCCACAGGCTGGAAGCAGAGGAAAGCCCACCCTGCGAACACTTTCCTTCGCTGGGGATGTCATGTCAGGGCTCCCCGACGCCTCTGGCCTTTTGGCTGGAAGGACCAAAAGGTGACACTGGGAGGCCCAGAGCCAGCAACCCTGCCCCACACTCTCTGATCGACCTGTGCAGTCCCAGGTACCCTCCCTGTGTGTGTGTGTAATTGTGTGTGTGGAAAGAGACCTCATGTAGGGTGGGGAGGGCCCGAGCAGGAGCAGGCTGATGAGGGGTCAGATGCCTGGTGGGCAGGTCATGTTCACACCCCAGGTCAAAGCCAGCTAGGTGGGATGGGGTGTGCAGTGCTACAGCCTTCTGCCCAAGGTTTATCCCAAGAGCACTGCAGGGATGGGTCACTGTCCTGGGTGCAGGGCTGTGCATGCACAAGTCTGTGTCTGATCTGGGCCCAGCAGGGGGACTGGGCAGGACGACGGTGGGGATAGCCGGGCAGGGCTGTGATGCATCCAGGACAGCTCCCGGTCCCTGTCTTTGCAGAAGGCCACAGATAATGAGAGGAGGCTTGTGGACACACACTCCTCCCTGACACAGGAGTCCCCAGTCCTGGGAAGGCCTCCAACACCACCCAGGTCACTGTGCCTCGTGGCACTACATTGGACTACAGTCCTGCACCCGAAGCCCACAGAGGCCGAGCCCAAGGGTGAGAAGGCTGGGACTAGATGTCTGTGGGTGTGTGGGAATGGGTCAGTGCTGAACCCCACAAGGAGGAGTCCCCAGAGGTAGTTGTAGGGCCAGGACCAACGACTGGGCTCAGAGCATCCGGGGAGTGGACTGCAGTCGGGGAGACTTCCCAGTGAGGGTTCCCTCCTGGCTGCAGATTCTCTGGGAGGCCCCGGGGCAGTGCTCTGTCTCTGCAAAGGCCCAGGGAGAGGCAGGCACGAGGGTGAGCTTTTCTCCTCTCACAGCTGCTCCAGCTGAGGAGCTAGAGCCAACTGCAACTTCAGCAGCTCGGGAGTGGGGGACGGTGCCTGCAGCAACGTCAGCAGGAGACCAGGAGCCAGCAGGTAGCCTGGCATCTGCCCACAGAGAGGCTGACGCTGTCCAGGAAGAGCTGGCACCTGCCACTGCCCCCACCCCTGCTCCTGCTCCTGCCACTCCCCTTTCCCCTGATGCTGCCCCTGCCAGAGCTGCTCCCGCTTCCCCTTCCCTTGCCCCCTGCTTATGCTCCTGTTCTTGCCCTTGACCCAGATCCTCCCTTGATCTTGCCTCTTTGCCTGTCCTTGCCAGAGTCTCAGCCCCTTCTCCTGCCCCTGCCTGTGTCCATATTCCTGCCCTAGACCCAACCCCTGCCCTTGATCCTGCACCAGACATCAGCACTGTACCTGACCCAGCTCCTGCCCCTGCCCCTGCCCTGTCCCTTCCCCTGCCTCAGACCCAGACCCTGTCCCTGCCCCTTTCCCTGCCCCTGCCTGTGCCCCTATTCCTGTCCCAGACCCAGTGCCTGACCTTGATCCTGCACCGGACATCACCATGGCACCTGACCGAGCTCCTGCCCCTACCCCTTCCGTTGTCCCTTTCCCCTCCTCTGCCCCTGTCTGTGCCTCTGTTCCTGCCCCAGACCCAGATCCTGCCCCAATTCCTACCCCTTGCTCTTGCACCTTCCCCTGCCCCTCTCTGTGATTCTGTTCCTGTCTCTGGCCCAGATCCTGCCCCAGATTCTGCACCAGCCACTACTGCTGACCCTGTCCTTCCCCTTTCTCCTGCTCCTGTCCCTGCTCTTGCAACTCTCCCTGCTCCTGTCCCTGCATCTATCCCAATCCCTGCCCCTACTCCTGCTCCTGCAGAAATCTCAGAGCCACATTCAGCACCCACAGCGCTGCAGGGAGAGCTCCCAGTACAATTACCCTTAGTTCTAGTCCCCGACCCTGACGCCCCACCAGAATGTTTTGTCCCCTCCCCCTATGTTTTTTCTCTCCGGTCCATATCACCTGGTATAGTAGCTTTCCATGTCCTCTATGCGTTTATCATTTGTTTTAAATAAAACTACTTGTTTTCAGTTGAACACGTTATGAGCATGAAGTATATTCCCAGCGCTGTGCCCCCTCACCGCAGAACATCGCTGTGAGATATCTCCTTCCCCAAAGGAGACCCTGAACCCAAAGCCCTCCCTGCCCATTTCTCCTCCAACTGAGCCTCTCGCAACCCCTATGCTGTTTCTCTCTCTCTTCCTTCACCTATTCTGGATGCTTCCTGTAAGTGGAATCACGCCATAGGTGCCTTTGTGTCTGCCCGCCTATTTTCAAAGAGGACTCGGGTTAGTTAGTTTGTTTCTGTTTATTTGGCAGAGAATTTCCCTTATTTGATATTGAAATGCCGACGGACTACAGATGAGATGTAATCATAGAAGCCCCTTCAGGAATCATGGACACAATCTCGGGTCCGAGACCCCTGTTCCTGCTAGGACACCACAACCTGACCCCAGACAGGACACAGCTGGCTCCTCCTGTGATGCACACAGAAACCAGAGAAATGCTGAAAGCTGGATGACACAGCACAGAGGGCAAATGCATCGCTCACACCCAAGGCCAGAGAAAGGCTTCCCCTGCCTCTGGTGCAAACCAGGCTCCAAGTCACAGGGTTCCACAGGGACAAAGACCAAGCACACGCAAGTCCAGGGGAGAGGATAGGCATGCGGGAGTATGTGTCAGAGATGCGGGAGCTCCCAGGGAAGGACTCCGGAAAAGGAAACCCTATGGAAAAACATGCTGGTCACCCTCAGACTGGCAGGTGTCTGGTCCAGGGACCAGCAGCCCTGGGGAGAATGTGAGGAGGCAGAGGTCCAATGCAGGTCCCCTGGAGAGAAGCATGACAGGCACCCCTATCTGGGAGAACAGTGAGCACCACCCACCCCGGCTGCAGGTGCACCCATCACCTAGCGGTGCTCAGCCTGGGACTCACACCCGGAAACTCTGGTGTGGTTTTTCAGATGGTTTTTCCAGGAGCATTCAGCACAGCGGTGGTGGACAGAGCAGGGAAAGGCACAAAGCTAATGCCCAAGGAAATGGATGGGATCCTTGGTCCCAGTCCTCATAACAGAATGCCCTGAAGTGACTGTCCCGTGTCGTCTGGGGCACAGGATCTGAGAAGCCCCTCCTGAGACTCCCTCCTGCCATCCTGTTCCTGGGAACATTCAGAATTGTTTGAGGGGAGGTGGAGAGGATTCAGGATGACAGAGGGCCAAGAAGGAAGGTCAGCACTGGGAGGACAGATGGACGTGCCCCGAGCCACCATCCCGGGCCCAGGCTGTGATGCCCTCGGACCTCACCCAAATAATGGCTCCTGATGTATGGACCAGACTTCTGCTCTTTCACTTCTTCCTTCTCTACCTCATTTATTCACCCCACCATTCATTCACCCCTCCTTCCCTCCTACCTCTCCCTTCCCTCCTACACTGCATCCCCCTCCCTCCCACCCTACCTCCCTGCTTCCCCATTCCCTCACTCCCAACCCCCCAACTCTCATCCTACCTCCCTCTCCTCCCACCCTTCCTTCCTGCCATCCTCCCTCCCTCCCCTCTACCCCTCTCATCCTCCCTCCCTGCCATCCTCCCTTCCCTCCTCCCTTCTTCCCATCCTCCCTTCCCTCCTCCCTCTCTCCAATCCTCACTCCCTCATGCCCTCCCTCATTCAGCAGAAGATTTGGAGTCCCATCTCTGTACTGAGCACGGTGGCTTCATCAGTGAGCATCTTCAAACCTAAGTGGTCATGTCCACTGTGGGAGGTGACAGGGAGCAGTCCTCAGGCTTAACAGTGGTGATGAGCACCGGGAACCTGCTCCTGAAAACAGAGGCCAGTTGCACAAAGAAAAGAATGGATAGACCCATGCTTAGCACTTCCTCAAGAAAAATCTAGTCCTGAAAAGTGACAAAAAGTAAGTATATCCTCAACTTCATGCACTGTGAGGGTCTCTGCGATACTCTGACTCTTCCATCAACCTCTTTGGGAAGCTCTGTCCTGTCATCTTCCTTGTGTCCTGCATTTTCTGCGAACTTTCTGTGGTATTCCCTTCCCCCACCAGGGCCACCCTCTCCAGGATTCTCCATGCCCCTTGGCTGGGTGCCCACATCCCACACTGGGCTCCATGAGCCCCATGTTTAGTTCAAGGCCTGTGTGCTCCCTCTGGGGTCACTTGGCAACTCCCTTGCTGTGACCTGCATCTTCCTGCCTGGGTCTCCTCTGAATAATCTGTGAGGCCAACCCATGTCACTGGCATGGAGCATGAGTCCAGAAGGTCCAGATGACCTGTTCCCAGTCCCAGCATCTGGATCCTGGCCCGAGAGTGGTCCCTGAGCAGAGGAGGAGTTGGGCCCAGTGAGCCCACAGCAGGAGAGTGAGCACTGTGCAGTCCTGGCAATCAAGCCTGCTGGAGACCACATCCCACCTGCACTGGATCTATTCCCAGGGCTGGAGATCATCAGAGTGCCCACCCTCCCAGCCCTCCCAGGGCAAGAGCGACTGGCAGGGCAAGAGGCATCACTGGAGCAGAAGAGAGCCATCCACAAAGAGGAGGGGGCAGGTGCTTTTCCTGCAGCAGGTGTGAAGGGTGGGCTGAAGGGGCATCAGCGGACAGCACTGTCTGCAACTGGGGTCTCCACACAGGCCTCCTCCTCGGGCTCAGCACAAGCTTGTCTGGGTGGCCTTTGTCCCCAAACAAAACTGTACTAGGACTGCCCCTCAAGCCTGGACTCTCAATGTTTTGTACTCAGCTCAAGTGACAAGAAATGGCCAATAGTTTAGATGGTGTTGGGTGCACAGAAACATGTGATTTTCTGGCCCATGCTGTAACATTTCTGGCTTTTTAAAGATCTCAGGGCTTTGATTCAAAAACGGTAGAATGCTGGGGACCCCAGACAGCTTTCTGGAAACCTGCCTCTGTGCCTTACAGCCCTCCCATCCCATTAGCCCTGCTCGGAACACCTCCAGGCCACAGACCCACAGTCTTGGGTCCTCAAACAGCCCCAACATTGTGCCTTCAAAAAGTGATCCAGGTGGGCAGCAAGACACACTGTGGACTCCAGAAAATCCCCCTCCCAGAAAGTGAGGGTACCACTGGACAAGCTGTCCCAAAATAGCCAGGTCAGGGTTCCAGGAAGACACCAGAGGATCAGGAGTAATTGAGGAGCATCTGAAGGTCAGGTAGGGACAGTAGGACTCTCAGGTGGTTTTGCCTAGGGTTAGTTCCCGTCCCCCTAAACCCTCAGTGTCATGGCTCTACTGGGGGGTGGGGGAGGGACCATGCCTGGAGGATCCTTGGCTCCACTGTCAGAGGTTGCCAACTTGATCTTGCCCAGGTGGGGAAACCTAGCCACACCCCAAAGAATTTGTAGAATAGTAGCCATCTCAGTGGTAGCTGACCTGGGCTGTCAAACTTCCAGCTGCCTGAGGTGGGATCAAGCCACAGACAAGCACAGTAGCTACAAACAGAGGAAGGACAGCCAGTTCTTCATTTCAATAGTTTCTGAGTTACTGGTTTGTTCCTATGGTTAGTATACCTCACAAGGCCTCAAAATGTTCTCAACATGTTCTCTGCCAGAGAGGTTTTGAAAAATCTCTGGTTTATAGGTAAAATCATCTGGCATAGACCTTGGTTGGCACAGCTATGGTGGGAAAAGCATGGATCTTCCCCAAAATACTAAAAATAGAACTCCTGTATGATCCCGCTACCATGTACACATTCCCAGGAAATGAAGTCAGTTTCTCATAGCAAGATCTACAACTCTCACCCAATCTTCCTGTGGAGGGGCAGCCATCCTTAGCAATAAGGCACTCATGTGGGAAGTCGTAGGCAACCCTCCCCTTGAGGCAGGTGTCTCCTGGGACAAGAGGCTGCCCCAGGGCTGGGAGGCCTCCACAGCAGCCCACTCAATGTTCTGGATACTAGGAGGAGATAGAGTACAGCACCAGGCCAGTGAAGGTAAGGACACACTACCCCAAATTTGGCCCCTTGGCAAATTAAATATAAAAACTGAAAGAATTTTGCATGGAGCAGAAGCAGGAAGGTCCTTCTGATCCCCCAGCCATCAGCCCTTCTTCCCTGAAGCAGGTCAGAATACTCCCATGGGGCACTTTCTCTGCCCAGACCACAAGGAGGGCATGCTCATCACCAGATCCAAGGAATTTAGGGCCACAAGTGTTGTAGGAATAAACCCAGTTAAACTAACCTTTGTCTTCCTAGTTACTTCTTTATCATTTACCAACCCCAGTCCAAACCCCTATGTCTCTCAATTCTTCACATATTGATTCCTTCTTTGTCTAAAAGGCAGATCTGTCTGCTCCAGTCACCTCTGCTGGTCTCCATGTTCATGTGAGGCTCCCACCAAAAAAATCAATACACTTGGCCAGCTTTTCTCCTGTTCATCTGTCTTTGTCAATTTCCAGACCCAGCCAGGGAACTTAAGAGGCGTTGAAGGAAACTTTCCCTTTGCAGCCCAGGGCAGGGGCTGGTGGCAAGGGGAGTCCATCCTGTCTTCCTGACCTTGGTTAAAACTGCCCTCTGCTACGGGGCAGCACAGGGCTGTGCATGGCTGGTGGAACCTGGGAGAGGCAGGTGGAACTTGTAGGAAGCTACCTGACCCCCAGCCGGGGGACTTGGCCCAAGTGACAAGTCCAGGGTGTGATGATGAATATTATCATGGCAGCATCCTGAGTATCAGACCTTCCCCACACCAAGCTTCATTATGGCTGCTCACTGTAGTTGCTACGGTTGGCTTAGTGACTCTTCTGAACTAACTTGGTCAAGTCTGTGTTCTTTGCTGTGTATGGCCACTGAATCCCTGTGCTGTTAACTTAGTGGTCAGCCAGTGGCTAGGCAGACAGGTCACCTGTGTTTCTGAGCTATCGGCTACAGATCGAAGGTACCCACAACCTCCTCTTCAGGTTCGAATAGTCTCCTCAAGTGGCTCCTCGTACTCAGAGAAACACATTCTTACCAGATGACCAGTTCATTAAAGGGCAGAACTCAGGACCAGGCAGCTGGAAGCGATGAGCAGGGCAGGGTACTTCCTAACTGATGACGTCCTTCCTTGGGGCTCATTTGTTAACTCAGTTGAGAGACCCATGGGCACCAAAATGGCCCCTCAAGCAATAAACACTGCCTGACACCAGCAAGACCCCAGGTGATGGGCCCAAAGACAATGATTGACCAGAACTTTACTGACCCCCTGCAGCTCCCCACTGACCTTTGTCCTAGATTTTCCTCATATAGAAGTCCAGGAGTGTTTTCAGCACCTTGAGACCATGCCAGTCCTCTGTGTTCCAGTGTCAGCTGCACTGAAATAAATTCCTCCCCTGTGTCACCACCACTCATCTCTGTGCCTTTGGATCTTGGACACTGTGAATAGTGTAATGTAGCAGGTCAAATACCAGTTCTTCCTCTCCCCAGGGTTCACTGCTGCTGCTCCTCTCACTGCAGTTCTGCTACTGGCTTAGCGACATATCTGAACTGATTTTGTCAAGTCTGCATCCCTTGTATGTGGCCACAGAAGTGTCTGGTCTTTGAATGTAGTGGTCAGTGATGATTGGGCAAAATTTTCTAAACATCTGAAAACTGCCCTCTTTCTAAAGAAAACAACAACAACAAAACAAAAAACAAAAAACTTCCAGTCTTTGCAGATGGGGAGGAGGGGTGTGGTTGTGTGGGTGTCGGGATACACCTTCAGAACCAGCCAGGACTCTTAGACTCTGCCTTGGCCTTCACTTCCTACTTGCTGAGTTTGACAAACACCAGAGGGCTGAGCCTAGAGCCTTCTCAGGTCGGCCCTGAGAACACACCCAACCCACGCATGCAGTGTCCCAGGGGCTTGGGAATAGTTCAGAGCTTCCAGGCCTTTCTCTCCCAGAACTCCTCACCACTCAGCCTTTCTTCCAGTGATTCTGCTTGATTTCTATTTCCCCCAACTCTTATCCATTGCCCTAAACAGCAGAGACTCACATATGCCTTTAAATGGTTTGGACAGTGAATGTCCTCCAATAGACACCTCACTACTGGGAGAGTTGGTGGAAAGCAACAAGTCACAGAGGCATCCAAGGGTCTGGATCTGGTGTTTCCCTCTTCTGAAATGGGGACTCCTGTGAGAGGAGCAAGTGGCCTGCTGGTGTGTGGTTGTGCAGGCACCTGACATGGGCAGGACAGATGGGGTAGGTAAGGCCCAAGACCCCCCAGGTATGTTCCTGGAATCTGGACTGAACTGGTCTTCAAAGCTGCAGATTGGTTGGGATCATCTTTAGCCTGAGGAAGAAAATGAGGGGATCAGAGGGGACTGAGGAAGCTCAGCCTAGACAGGAGAGGGCTGCAACATTCCTCTGGGGGAAAAGTATGCCAGGTCCAGGGTCATGGGGACAGAACTTGAGGCCATTGTACTATGTGAAATAAGCCAGTCCCTAAAGGACTGATACTGGAGGAACCCACTTGTGAGGGACAGAGAGCACTCCAACTCATAGAGGTGCAAGTAGCTGCTAGGTGCCAGGGTGGGGGGATGGTGAATGGGGGATTCAGGTCTCATGGGTAGAGGTTCAGTTTGGGATGATGGAGACCTGGTGGTGATGGATGGAGGTGGCAGGTGCAGAACAGTAAATGTACTTATTGCCACTGAATTGTACCCTGAATCATGCTTATCAGTTGTATGTCAATTACACCACAATAAGAAAGAACTCAGGAGGACAGGGTGAGTCAAGAGCACAGGGCCATCGCAAGTCCCAGGAGGGCAGGGATCCTGTATCTTAGTTCTCACTCTCCTGCTATGACCCTGTTGGTGACTGAGCTCACAGTAGGCACTCAGTGAATGCTTGCTAAGATGTAGTACAGGCAGATGAGGGCACGAGTGTAGACCCACTGGTGGGCACTGAGGAATCTCAATGGGATGAGCATCCAAACTGAGTAAGTGCCCACATTTCACAAACATCAGTTCAGAAATAGCCATTTAGAACCAAGGCAGGTGACCATAACTGTATTACAAAGCAGTGACCATAAAGACAGAATGGTACGGGCACAAAAACAGACACATAGATCCATGTAACAGAATAGAGAACCCAGAAATGGACCCTCAACTTTATGGCCAATGAATCTTCCACAAAGCAGGAAAGAATGTCCCATGGAAAAAAGACAGTCTCTTCAATAAACGGTGCTGGGAACATGGAACAGTCACATGAAGAAGAATAAAACTGGACCGTTTCCTTATACGATACACAAAAATAGACTCCGAATGGATGAAAGACCTTAAGGGGAGATAGGAATTCACCCAAATCCTTGTGGATAACAGAAGCAGCACCTCTTTGACCTCAGCCACAGCAACTTCTTGCTAGACACACCTCCAAAGGCAAAGGAAACAAAAGCAAAAATAAACTGTTGGGATTTCATCAAGATAGAGAGCTTTTGCACAACAAAGGAAACAGTCAACAAAACCAAAAGACAGCACACAGAATGAGAGAAGATATTTTCAAATGACATAGCAGTAAAGGGAAAGTATCCAAAAATCTAGAAAGAACTTACCAAACTCACCACCCACAGAACAAGTAATCTAATCAAGAAGTAGACCAAAGACATGAACAGACATTTCTCCAAAGAAGTTATCCAGATGGCCAACAGACACATAAAAAAGTGCTCACCATCCCTCGACATTAGGGAAATACAAATCAAAATCATAATGATATACCACCTTACACCAGTTAAAATGGCTGAAATTAACAAGACAGGAAATAACAAGTGTTGGCAAGGATGTGAAGAAAAGGGAACCTTCCTAAAGTGTTGGTGGGAATGCAAGTCACTCTGGAAAACAGTGTAGAGGTTCCTCAAGAAGTTGAAAATAGAGCTGCCCTACAACCCAGCAATTGCACTCCTGGGTATTTACCCCAGTGATATGATGTAGTGAAAAGAAGGGCAACCTGCACCCCAATGTTCATAGCTGCAATGTCCATAATAGCCAAAATGTGGAAAGAGCCTAGATGTCCTTCAACAGATTAATGGATAAAGAAGATGTGGTCCATATTACAATGGAGTATTACTCAGCCATCAGAACGGATAAATACCCACCATTTGCATCGACATGGATGGATCTGGAGGGGATCAAGCTGAGTGAAATAAGTCAAGTATAGATAGACAATTATCATATGGTTTCACTCATACATGGAACGTAAGGAATAGAGTGCAGGACCACAGGGGAAGGGAGGGGAAAGTGAAAGGGAAGAAATCAGAGAGGGAGAAAAACCATGAGAGACTCTGGACTGCAAGAAGAAAACTGAGGGTTACAGATGGGAGGGTCATGGCAAGATGGGGTAGCTAGGTGAAAGATATTAAGGAGGGCACATGTTGTGATGAGCACTTGGTGTTACAGGCAGCTAATGAATCACTGAACACTATGTTAAAATCTACTGATGTATTATATGTTGGCTAATGGATTTAAATTTTAAAAATTAAATTAAATTTAAAAATAAAAAAATAAATCCAAGACAGAAACAGTACATAACAGAGAGCTCCGTGCTCCTGGAGGCTGACCATGGCCTCTGGTGGTCAGGGGACTGGAGGTCTGAGAGGTGGTTCAGTGCACTCCGGACCCTGAAGCCCCATGGCCATGGCAAGGTGCACGGACTGGGAGGGAAGACCCAACCAGAGGCCATCCTGGCTCCAGGCTGCTGCAGGACCACTCTCAGCCCCACCAGGTTGTGCTTGCCTAGAACCAGGAAGAAAACCTTTTCCTTCAATGGTTCTTTTTAAAAATGGCTGTTCAGCATTGACACAGGAAAAACATCCAACATAAAACTGGAGCAGTCACAGCTCCAAATGACCCAGAAGTTATCAAAATGTAGTAATCCCAAGGAGAGGACCTTGTGTCCCCAGGCAGTCCTCCTGTGTGTGGATGCAGCTGGGGGCCCAGGACATGCCCATGTGGGCAGTGCTGGGCCCCACGGTCTCCCTCGAGGGGACAGAAGTAGGAACCCGATCTGACATCTCTGCTCAGGACAGCACCCCCGATGGAGCCCCTCATGATTCCTGGATGTCCTGGTGATTCCTGGGCATGGTGGGAATCTCAGCTTCTTCATGAAAGGGGTGGGGAGGGCAGCCCAGGTGCCCTCAGGTCCCACAGGTCCTCCAGGGATAGCACCTTTCTGGGCTTGTGGTCCAGCAGGTACCTGTTCAAGTGGCTCTCACCACACCGCACAACCTCAATCCCATTGGCCAGGTCGACCCCCATTGCCTGGTGACAGGCCAAGGTCATCGGTGAACCTCCACCACCAACCCCCGCAAAAAGGCCCTGATGTAGTAAACATCACCCTGGTCCCTAGTGATGTGGCCTGGGACTGTGGCCAGTGCTAGTAGATGAAGTCTTCACAGGCCACCCAGTAGAAACTGGGGTGCAGGGTGCCATGCCCACATGGTCGCAGAACTTCGTGTCCACATCCGCACACACCAGGTTATCCACCTCATGGAGGAAGTGCTGCTCACAGAAGCAGCTGACCATCACCATGCACTGCAGGGACACATCCTACCAGTGCAGGGCACTGGGGACCTGGAGGACCACTACACTCCAGCCCTCCTGGGGGTCACACGGACCCAGCAGCAAGCTTGTGGATAAAGACCTGGTAGGTGATCCTGTGTCCCACTATGATGGGCTTCTCTGCCCTCTGCAGGAACAGCTCCAGGAAGACCACCTATTTACAGAGACAAGGGACAAGCCGGCAGGAGGGTTATTGTCAGAGGCTGGCAGCAGGACCCCAGAACTGGGGGCCATGGATGTGTGCACCTTTTTTCTTAAGATTTTATTTATTTATTTGACAGAGAGATCACAAGTAGGCAGACACCAGGCAGAGTGGGAGGGGGAAGCAGGCCCCCCACTGAGCAGAGAGCTGGTTACGGGGCTTGATCCCGGGACTCTGGGATCATGACCTGAGCCAAAGGCAGGTTAACCCACTGAGCCACCCAAGCGCCCCATGTGTGGATCTTCTTCAAGGGGGCAGGCCCTGGGTTACTTTAAGCAACAGCCACTCTCCCAGCCAGTCCTGAGCAAGTCTGCTCATGGGGCCTCCCTACCTTCTGCTCCCAGAGATGGGGGCCATCAGTACCCCATCATACAAAGGGGAGCCTGAGGCTTCAGAGGCAGGAAACCAACCCCAGAGTCAGCATGCTGGAGCCAGAAACATGCCCCCTGTGCTGAGCTCTGAGGCTTTGCTCAGGTGTCCTCCCCTGGCCAACCCCCTGCAGGTCTTGTCCTGTCCAGCCAGGAGTGGAGCACGTTTGGGCACAGCCCTCCTTTCTATGGCCTACAGATGGATAGAATCAGCAGGGCCAGCCACCTGCCCCACTTTGCTTTGAGTGGGCTGTCGCTGGCCCCCACAGAGCTGTCTGCACCCCCATAGGGTCCTCCTGTGAAGGCTCCTGGGCCTTTTGCTGACAAGGTCCATCAGTCAACCACTGCTATTCCTAGGAGTTGGTCACCCTTGAACTCTCCTAGATCAGGAATCAGGTCCAGCCCATGAGCAGGGAAGTGGAAAGAGGACCGATGGAAAAAGAGGGGGCTTGCTTAGGCCCCAGGTGTGAATCCAACAGAGTAAGCTTCCAGGTCCAGATCTCCATCTCCCTGGCCCCAAGAAATTATAAATCTTGTCTCTTTGAGGGGAATATCTGTGGGAACTACAGCTCCCCCATTGTCAGCAATGGTGGTGAGTCCCTCTAGACAAAGCTTTTTAAGGTTTAATTCATTTATTTGACAGAAAGAGAGACAGACAGAGAGGGAACATAAACAAGGGGAGTGGGAGAGGGAGAAGCATGCTCCCTGCTGAGCAGGGAGCCCGACATGGAGGGTTTGATCCCAGGACCCTGGGCTCACACCCTGAGCCAAAGGTATATGCTTAATGACTGAGCCATCCAGGCACCCTGAGACTGATTTTTTTTCTTTTTTTCATACAAGCATTAAGGCTACGTCCCTGTGTATGCCCCATACCTGGCAGGTTAGTAAATCGCTCATACAGGGAAAAGTGGGCACTACATTTAAATAGGGGACAGGGCCACACACACCCACCAGACACAAGTCAGGTCACTGGGGAGAAGTCCAGGTCCAGCCAATGAGGAACAAGGCAGACATGAAGTGGGGAGAGAAGAGTGCTCCTGGCAGAGGGCAGAGAGAATGTAAAGGCTTGGAGTCAGGCCTGAGACATGTGGGATGGACACATACCTGGGAGGCTCATGGAGTTGGGGGATAGGGTGGGAGATGTGAGGCTGGAGAGGATGGGCAACTGGGGAGTGGATCACAGAGAGGCTCAAAGTTTATGTTCTGAAAAGATCACTCTGCTTACCCGAAAAGAATGGGCTCTCTACCGTGGAGGACAGGGAGACCCTCACCCTAACCCCTATCCCCACCCTAACCCTAATCAAACATCATACTTAATTTTGAGGACTGACAGCTCTACTCTGAAATCACAAACAAGTCCATCATGCTGGCTTTCAGTCTTTGCTCAGTATTGTACTACCCAGAAAGTTCTACCCAGAACAGTGAGGCAAGAAACAAGGAATCCACATGTGAAAGGAAATAATAGAACTAGGTCTATTCAGAGACCAGAGATGGCACCATCTTATATAGAGAGCTCCCTAAAGAATCAACAAAAATGATTACAGCCAGTTCCCTAATTCTGCTAAGTTACAGGACAAAATATAAAGACACAAAAATGTCTCTTATTTGTATACACTAGCAATGAATCATCCAAAAAGGAATTTAAGAAAACAATTTCATTTTAGGGAACATCAACATTGACAAAATACTTGGAAATAGATGTAATCAAGGTGTAAGTCTTGTACACTGACAATTGCAAAACATTGCTGAAAGAAAGTAAGTGAAACCTAAATAAACCTGAGGACACCCATAGTGTTGAAAAGACATACTATTGATAAGAAGGCAACAGTACCCAATGCAATGTGGAAATTCAATGTGTTCCCAAGAAATTTCATGGAAGCCTTTGGGAACAATTGCACAAGCTAATCATAACAGTCATATGGAATTTTAAGAGACCACAAGATAGCCAAAATCATCTTGAAAAAGAAAATGAAAGGTAAAAGGTCATACTTCCAAAGTTCAAATCTTAATGTAAAGCAACAGCAAATAAAACATTGTGATACTGTCACAAAGGTATGCATATACCCTGAAACAAATAATACATTCTATGTTGATTGATTTAAATTTTAAAAATTTTGTTAAATAAATAAAATTAAAAATTTTTTAAATATGCATATGGCTCAGTGGGATTTAATGGAGAGCCCAGAAATAAACTCCTTCATCTATGGTCCTCTGAATTTTGACAAGGATAGACAACATTACACTGGGGATACAGAATGGTCTTTTCAACAAAGGGTGCTAGACAATTGACTATACATGTACAGAGGAATGGAACTGGACCCTTACCTCACACTACATATAAACATTAACTCAAAATAAGTTAAAGGCTTTAATGTAAGAGGTAAAATGATAAATTCTAGAAGAAAAAAATGGGGATAAATCTTCATAAGCTTGGATTTAGCAATGCTTTTAGATGTGACACCAAAGCATAAGAAGGGAAAGAAAAAAACTAGATAAAATAATATCCTCAAAATTAAAAATCTGTCCTGGGTTCCTGGGTGGCTAATTTGGTCTAATTCTTAATTTTGGCTCAGAATATGATCTCGGGGTCATGACATTGAGCCCCACGCCAGGCTCCACACTGACTGCAGGGCCTACTTAAGATTCTCTTTCCTTCTCCCTCTCCCCCTGTCCATTCTCACACTCTCTCTCACTTAAAAAAGAAATTTAAAAAGAATTAAAAATCTTTGTACATCACAAGATACTATCCAGAAAGTATTTATCTAATAAGATAATTTATCTAATTTATCTAATAAAAGTCTGTTGCCCAGAATATATAAAGAGCTTTTACAACTTCTCAACAAAAAGACAACCCCATTTTTAAAATGGACAAAGGACTTGGATAGACCCTCCTCCAGAGAAATCATACAAAGTGTGAACGACACATGAATAGACGTTAAACATCATTAGTCTTTATGGAAATGAAGATTTAAACCAGTAGGTGTCCTTTTACACAAGTAGAATCACTATGATCAAGAACTAAAAATAACGAAAAGATGTTGGGAAACTGAAACAGTTAAACCTCACTCGTGAAAAATGGTGGAGTCTACATATAAAATAGTTTGGCCTTTACTCAAATAGATCAAAGTAGAATTACCATATGGTTGAACAATTGTACTCCTAGATATCTACCCCTCAAATTGAAAACACTGGTTCCAACAAACAAACAAAAATGTACAGGAATATTCATAGCAGCAGCGTTCATAATAGGCAAAAACAGAAACTATGCAAATGTCCATCCATTTGGATTGGATCCATTTGGATCCATTTGCATCCATTTGGATTGTCCATCCAAAGGACAAACAAAATGAGGTAGACCCATAAATGGCAATCTTGTTCTGCCCTATGAAGGAATGAAGTAAAATGATTCATTTGTGGGGTAAAAATATGGTAATTCTTGAAAATATTAAACACAGAATTCCACTGCAGCCTATATGTCCCCTAAAACTAAAAGTAGAAGTACTCTTATTCAGAGCACCATTTCTCACAACAGCCAAAAGGTGGAAGCAACCCAGGTGTCCACTGACAGATGAATGGATAAACAAAATGTGGTTTATACACAATAGAACATGATTCGGCCTTAAAAACGAGGTGAGTTCTGACACAGGCTACAACATGTGTTGAACCTGGAAGTCATTACACTGAGTGAAATCAGCCAGTCATGGAAGGACAAATACTGTATGATCCCACTTGGATGAGGTGTCTGGGACACAAGGTTGGATGTGGCTGCAGGGGCTGAAGGGAAAGGGCAATGGGGAGTTGGTGTTTCATGCATACAGTCTACCTCTGAGAGAATGAAAGTGTTCTGGAATATGACACACGACCATGAGAACTCAACTAGGGCCAGAGAACTGTGTACCTGAAAAGTTTTAAGGAGGTCAATGTTCTTACATTTAGTCACCATGAAAAAGTGAATGAAGGACTGATGCATGTCACAACGTGGATGGACACTGAAAACAGTCTCAGTGACATTAGCCATATAGAAATACCACTCAGATTGGAGCCGTCTGTATTCCTGAAATTCATAAAGGTTACCCAAAGAAGGGAAAGTCATGGAATAAGTTCCAGAAGAAAAAAACTGGATCCAAATGGAGAAGACATTTCAGAGTGTTGGGCAGGTGGTGACAGCTAACGTGGACCTGTGGTCTGGGTTCAAATGTGGGAACTGTCATGATTTCCTCACTTGGGATTACATGGTTACACGGGCCAGTGTCCCTGTTTGGTGTAAAATGCACCAAAGTAGCCCATGTGAAGTGGCAAATGTGATAAAGGAACGACAGCTGGGGAGTGTGAGGATAAAGCATATTTGTGCTGTTGTGACAAATTAATGCAGATTTGAAATCACTGCAGAGTAAATGACTCTTCCAAACATCCACATCGACACATCACAGAAGCAGAGAGGACATCAGACTTCAGGATGGAGGCCAAGCCCTGACAGATCCAGTTCCCCAACATAGAGAGACCACTAACCATTGGGGGAGGCCACATGTTAGCAAGAGACTCGTGGGAGGATTAAATCAGGGGCCCCTGTGTCTCAGGTGCAGTAGAAGCAGTGGGATTTGGAATTCCAATTCTCCACAACGCTCCACCACAACCTGGTTAGAACTGTGAGAGAGCATGAAGGGAAGCCTCAGTAAAGTGGACTGGGGACACCAGAAGGGGAGGCTGGAAGGGGGCAGCTGGCACGCAGGGCCCATTACAGACCCCACATCACAATCCCCCACAGAGGAGACTCATCCATTCCAGGCCCACAGGGGAAGCTAGAGGGTTCATCTCCTACAAGAGATCCACCACCCCCGAAGCTTAGCCAGTGAGAATCCTCCATCACCCCGAACCCCTGCCTTTCTCCAGAGGACTTTCCTTCCAAGCAGCCCTCCCAACTTCTTCCTCCTTCTCCATGAAATGATGTTCCTCTCCTTTGTTTCTTACACTTGCCTGTGATGTGACCATAGCTTGCTCATCCCAGATCGCCATTCTCTGCTATTCCCAAATAAACCCATTTTGCTGGTCAAGTAACTGGCAGTTTGAATTTAAGGTGAACAGAATGAATAAATTCAAGAAACTTGCAAGGAACAAAATGAATATGCACAAATCACTTGCATTTCTATGTGTTCCAAAGGGACCATCAGAAAGAGACTACAGAGAACAATCTCATTTACTACTGCATCCAAAAGAACAAAATAACTAGGAGTCCCCTGAACCAAAGGGGTGACAGACCTGTCTTCTGACAGTTGTGAGACACGGATGACGGGGAGGGAGACCCACAGAGATGGTAAGACACTCTGTGCTCAGGGAAGAACCTACACTGTGAAAATACCTGCTCTCCCCAAAGCCATCTACAGAGTCCCCACTGTCGTTCCCGAACTTCCAGACTCCAGACCAACCCTGAAACGGGTGTGGACACGGGAAGGACCCTGCAGGTTCAAGGCCAGGGGAGCATGAGCACCAAGGCAGGCATCCACTCCCTGACTGCAGACTGTTTGAGGAGCCCCAGGAACCAAATCCTCGTGCATGTGCACAAACACAGATGTACAACCCGGGGTGCATATCGGAGCCCAGAAAGGGGAGACTCCACAGCCCCACACACAGCACTGCAGGAGGCCATGTCACCACACACAAAACCACAGAAGTCCATGTCTACACAGCACATCCTTCCTCCGTGAGGTCCTGAGACCATGAATCCCCTCGCCAGTTCCCACTCAGGTAGCTTCTCCTTCCCTTCTCTTCCAGCGTCTGGTCCTGAGGGGGCTGGACTTTGTCAGTGTGAACACAGCCCTAGGTCCTTCACAGCGGGTTCTGTCAGTGTGGATGTGGACTCACATCCTCCACAGCTTATCCTGTCAGGATGGGAGTGGCCCAATGTCCTCCAGAAGTCTCCACAGTGGGTCCTGAAGAGGCCAGACTCCTGTCCCAGCTGTGGCTGTGCAGGCCAGGCTCAGGGCAGGAGCTGGGGTCCTGCACCCTCTGCAGGCGGGGGAGGCAGTGCAGGACTAGGGGAGCTCACCCTTCAATGGAAGCACCTGTTCCCTCCTGGGGTCCAGCTGAAGCCATTTCATTCTGGAAATTCAAGCTGCATGGAGCCCAATATCCCCCAACTTCCCTCCAAATAGTTATGGAACAATGAATTGGAAACAATATGGAATGACAACAGTCTCTGACCCATACAGTGGCATGGAACATGACCCTGGCCTTGACGCAGACCCACACTCTGACCTTAACTTGATCTCAAGCCTGGCCCTGACCCCAATCCAGGACCCTAACTCTAGCCCCCAACCCAAACAATGTTCACAAGAATCAAAAGGTAGAAACTGCAAATATCCATCAATGATGAATGCATAAACAAAGTGTGTAAAGGGTTTGAATTTGGGTTCAGGTTCAGATTTCAGTCAGAGTTCTAGATCAGGCTTTGGGTTTATAGTCAGGGTGAGGATTTACAGTCAGTGCAAGGGAACAGTTAGAGTTTAGGGCTTTAGGTTTATGATTCAGGGCTTCTGCGATTAAGTTCAAGGTCAAATTTGGGGTTGGGGTTCATGTTGGGATTTGAGTTCAGGGTTCATGACTCAGAGTTCTGGTTTAGGGTTTGGGTTCATGGTTCAGGGCTTGGATCCAGGGCTCATGTTCAGATTCCAGACTCCAGGTTCAATTTCAGGTTTGGGATTCAGGGTTCCAGTTTGGGCTTTAAGGTCAGTTTAGGTTTCAGAGTTAAAGTTAGGGGTTAAGATTAGGTTTAGGGATGGCACATTGTCTTCAGTTGTCATCATGGATACAAAATTTCTATCTGAAGTTTCTAAATCTGAAATGTCATTCATCTGAGTGTCAGGAGCTGGTTTGGAATTTAGAATCCCAGTAACTCCCTACTGACAGCATTCTGGTCCTAGAGTTTCCCAGTCACCCAGAAGCAACTTTTTCTTGGCCCAAACATACCCTTGGCAGAGAAGGGTGAGCTGGTGCCAAAGCTGGGATATTTCACAAGGGTAAAAGTGTGAAATGAAATATTAGGGAAATGCCCATGGAAAATTAAACAGGAGACAAATAACTGGTCAACTCCTGATTCCTCCACAATAACAAAGACCAAGTTTCCAATAGAATCTGATAATCTTCCCTAGGAAGGCCTATGGTACTCATTACCAGTACCAAAGGAGGGCCCCCTAACCCTAAATGTGTTCATGGTCTTGGCCTGAACAAGAAGACCATCTGTATGGTATATAACCCACAAAATATACCCACCAGGCAATGGGGACATACTCAATACCTACATGGAATTCAACCACAGACAAACATCTTGTGGGAAGCTTGAGGCCTCCAGAGAAATGCAAGGGAATTCCTGAGGCCTTAATTGTTGCCAATCTCAGTATCATCTTTTTTTTTTCCTTTCAAGTGGAAGGGTCAGGGTCAGGCAGGATAGATCTCAGTGTACTCCCACTCTGCCACTGGAAAAGAACAGCCCTCTCCCCCATCATCCATCATGTTGCAGATCTGGGGTGTGGGGAACTACTACCCATAAAACAAATGGGACCTTCCCCTGTATTCTGTCAGTCAAGTGTGTCTGGAACATTAGTTACGGATGGTCTGTGGCTGCTTTAAAACCACAATGCAAAAGTGGAGTCATTGTCAGAGACACCACAGGGACTACAACACCTAAAAGAAAATCTTTACAGAAGACTTTACAGAGGGGCGCCTGGGTGGCTCAGTGGGTTAAAGCCTCTGTCTTCAGCTCAGGTCATGATCCCAGGGTCCTGGGATCGAGCCCCGCTTCGGGCTCTCTGCTCAGCAGGGAGCCTGCTTCCTCCTCTCTCTGCCTGCTTGGGATCTCTCTCTCTGTGTCAAATAAATAAGTAAAATCTTTAAAATAAATAAAAATTTTTAAAAAAAGAAGAAGACTTTACAGAAAAGTCTGTACCGATCTCTGGTCTCAAAGATCTAGGATCATGTCACTTCTTTGAGTAGAATGTAGCACCTTCTGGGTAAAATCTAATTTCTTCACCCCCAGAGGCAAGGACTTCCATCCTTTTAGCCAGAACTCCTTCTCCATCCTCCTCTATTTACACCTTGAGTGGCACGTCTACAGGTCTGCAGCCCAACGGGAATTCGCTGTAGTTTACATGGTAGTGATGCTCAGAAACAGAGGTGTAAGTGTGAACTTGTGAGTGTGAGCGTGTGTTTCCTCTTTGTTAGTCATAGCATCCAAGGAGAATACAATGCAGTAGCATGCTTTCTGTCCCACTGGAACGGCCATGCAATGTGGCTCAGAAGGAATCCACCTTCATAGAACAAACTTCATCTGGGAGGACTCCCACATCCCTTGTCCTGGACACTATGTTCCACCGGGGCTGGGGGCACACGGACAGACTCTCCCTGCCCATCATGGTTTTGAAGGATGCCTGCTGTTCCAAGACAATAGATCCCAAAACAATTCATCCACCTGTCATCCAGCCAGGCATCTATGAGAAAGATCTACTTCAGGCAGAAAAGATAGACTGAGAGACAACAAATGACAGCCTTGTGTGACAATTGCCACGACAGGGGACACTCAGTAGGACTGGGGGTGAGCAGGGTTGGCCAGACTGGGTGGTAGGGGTCAGGGAGTGCTCCAGGAGAATGTCACAGTTGTGCCCTCGTGTGGCTACACGTGTCAGTGTGACCGGGCACTAGCCAGACTGGAAATGACAGGGACAGTGAGGGGCAGTGTCCCTAAACTGTATTCTGCAAGGCAAAAGGTCAGTAATGAGATTTCTTTTACTACAATTTCATTTCACATGCATCTATGAGTCCCTGAAACTGATTGCTTAGAACATGAAGTACGTAGTTGACCACTGCTTTCAAGTCTAAGGTGCCAGGAGCAGAGCACACTTGACATTTCTTTTTGTTGCTTTCAGAGTATGTAACTTTTCCTACCTTCATCTCCCACCCAAGGACAAGGAATAAAAGCAACCCAGATCTACACTTTGAAATGTTCACAGAAGGGTTCTGCAAACCCAAGTTCTCACAGGAGCTAAAGGTTCAGGACTGGGTGACAGAAAGAGGAGGCAAATGGCGAGGAACAAAAAGAACATGTCATGTGTATGTGAGCTGGCCCAGTTCAATACCTGTCAGGAACAAGTCATGCCTGACAGAAGAGAGTCACACCTGCACCTGGACATCTGTTTGCTGCCCTTGAGCATAGCAGAGGATGTACTGAGCTGGGTGTGGGTGTTGGGGGAAAAGGGCAGCTGGCCGCAGATGCTACCTGCCAGGTACCCGTAGGACCAGCTCCTGATCGTCAGCTAAGATGAAACAATAATTATGTTTAGTTACGTATCTCCTGGGACATGTAATGTGCTCTGTGCTATGGGGACTATATCCTCTCCCTTTTTTTTCTTTTTTTTTAAATCACTTGGGCAGGTAAGATTGACATACAAAAGGCTGCCCATAGTTACTGTATGCAACTTAACCCTGACCTAACCCTAATATCTAGTTAAGATATACTCAGTGTAGAATATCGCTCATAAATTAGGGGATGGTTTTTAGTAGCTAAGGAATTCAGGGACCAACCTTCTTCTGTCTTACTCTCTCTTGAATCTGCTATATTGGCACACATTCGGCCACATGCTATCTGGAGAGTGGCCACACAGGGGCAGCAGAGAGTAAACACTGGCACAAACCCCACTACAAAGCCAATTCTTCCTGCATCCTGTCAAACCTTGTTCATTCAATGTTTCCAGAATGTTTCCCGATCATTTTATAGATTATGAAAAGTGTGACTTTGTTGAATTTTTTAACCGAACTAATTCTTTCAACCTGTTAAAAATAGATGTTTTCAAAAATCTCAGAGTTGGCCAGCAGATGAAGGCCCAAGGGCATGGGAAATGGCTATGACTATTGAATATATTCAGGTCTACTTAGGAAACAAGGATGACTTCTGTTCCACTTCTTTTCAGGAAGAATTCATGTCAACTACCAGCACTGAATCCACACAAAACAGTGCAGCTCAGAGGAAAACAAAAGGAGAATCAACAGCCTCCAGAAGCAGAGAAAGAGCCACACCCAGGAACCAAGAAGACATACCATGGAGGCTCAGCTCAGGCCAATTTGCCATCTGTAGATCCTCTGGAGCTAGAATGTCTCCAATGCCCCCGGGGGTCGTGGGTCAGGCAGAGAGCACAACCTGATGCTGCACTGTGGTAACTCACGACAAGTCTCCTGCTCCCTTCCTCCATGAGACACCCCGTACCCCCTGACTACTCCAACCTGCTTCCTGGAACTTCCATTCCCCTTTCTGACCCCATCATTCACACTTCCTGTCACTGCCATAGTATAGAGTACATTTAACTACACACTATTCCGTCATTTAGATGTTTTTCTATCATGTCTGCTGCCAAACTATACCTTGCATCATCTACCCTGATGTACAATCACTTGTTGCATTGCCTGACTTCACTGTGGACTCACAGTCCCCTCACAGTGTCATGGGGCTAGCGTCCTGGGAAAGGTCCTCACTAAGCCAGCTCGGTTCTTGCAGTGAAGGCCTGATCCAGGCACTGCTATTTTTGTGCAAGTAAGACTGCACAGCCAAAACCTTGTTTTGGGTTCAGAATTGCTCATGGCCCCTCAGTCACATCGGATGGCATGGGGGCACACCCTGAAGACACTTGCTAGTCCAGTGTTGCCCTGGGAAATTTCTATGGAGCAGCCATTTTGTCCAGTGGGGGAACTCAATAGGATCGGGGAGGATGGGAGTCAAAATTCCAGAGGTAGAATCCATCTTGGAGACTGCCCAGAACTTCCTATGAGTTCATTCCATAGTCCTGAATGAATCAATTAATTTAAAAACATTTCCTTATTTTAGAAATGATGAGCCTGAAGTTCAGATGAAATGACTCTCCTAGGTCGTATTGGAAATCAGTGAAAGAGTAAGACTGAGACGTGAGATGGCCTCCAGCATGATCCCCCAGAGTGGCTTTACCTAGAACCACAATCACCCATTTATCTTTCCTGGACCCCCAGACTCTTCATGGGACTCTTCATGGGCATACTCTGGGAACATAGGTCATGTCAGTGCCACAAAAACCTCTGACACTGGTTATAACGAGGCTCTGTGATATTAATGGAGTCCCAAGCCATAGGCCATCTCAGAGTTTATCTGCAAAGATATGGATAGTGGGAAACCCACATGCTGACAGAGGATAAAGGAAGATGGAAGCAGTTTTGGAAAGAGGGGGTGCTCATGTCACATCTGGCCCCAGATGACACGGTGGTGTCCAGCAGGACAAGACCCCCAAATGCCCCCCAGTGCCTTCACACAACTCACCCCTAAGGTTTGAAGCTGAACTTCATACATGGGCCAAGAGTGCTCCAGCTAGCTCAGGGAAGCATGACACAGGACATAAGAAAACCAAAGCCTTGACAGATGTGTACTCATGGAGCAGTAGATTTCTCCAAATATATTCTGTAATGGTAAAAATTCACTGATAAAACATGGGTATTTTTTATTAAAAAGAAACCTATACTTGTTCAATTAGTAAATATTTATGGAGTTTCTACTTAGTGCAAATGTATAGCTCTAGTCCCACCTGGGAGCTTGCAAAGAACGTGGGATATAATCAATGGATCAACGATAGGAAGGAATGCAGGCTAAGGACTAAGAGAGTATCCTATTCAGAGATGCCCATTAAGGAAGCACATTGAGAAGATACTTTTCAGCCAACACCAGAAAGACAGGGCCAGTAAATCCGTCTGTGAGACGAGTGACAGAGCACCTGGATTTTTAATTATTTTCACCATAAAACATAAATGTCAAGAAATATAGTTTCAAATATTGCTTTGAAACATTTGTTTCTTCTCTGTAACTATTTGACTTACAGACTAACCTTTACTCACTGTAAAATACTCTAAGAAAATATCTTATTCAAGCATGGACAACTTATATTAAAAGGCCAATAAATTAACCCTAGCAAACCCCTAAACCTACCCCTAACCCTAACCCCTGACCCTAAACCCTGACCCTAACCTGACCCTAACCCTGACTCTAGGTTGGGCTTGGAGGAGTGTGTCCCCAGAGACCTGGCACCAAACCACAGGGACAGGGACACCCAATCAATTCCAGAAGACTCCTCCTGTCACCCAGAAGAAAGCCATGCTGTTTGGAACTCTGGGAACAATTCAGAGCAGGAGAAATCTGCATGCACATCTGAGGCCACCCCCCACATTCAGTGGCCTGCTGGACACAGACCTGGAGACTGATACTCACCTTGACCCACGCCCTCAACTCAGCACTCCAAGAGTCTTGCCACACAGGTGGCTGACTGAACCAGGCATGATCCTAGGCCCTAACCCCAACCCTAGGTTGACTTTTTAAAAGACCACACCCAGAGGCCTGGCTCCAAATCCCCAGGGAACAGGGACACCTGAGCGAACAGGAGGTCTCTTCCTACAACACAGTAAGAAATCATGCCTTTCCCAACTCCACGAAGGATTTAGAACAGGAGAAATCTGAATGAAATCCTAAACCAATCTCTGCTTATTTATACCTTCATACCATACTGAATGCCAAGCCTAGCTCCCCCAACTCTAGCTCTCAATTCAGATGTCTCTGAAGTTCTCCACATCTAAGCAGATCACACCTTCCATGCTCCTGGGACTACCCCATCCCAGCATAAGACACAGATGTAAACATGAACACACCTTTCTACCAAGAGCACTTACAAATGGCTAAGAGACACACGAAAAAGTGCTCCACATCAATAGTCATCAGCGAAATACAAATCAAAACCACAATGAGATACCACCTTACAACAGCTGGCATGGCTAAAATGATCAAGGCAGGGAACAACAAGTGTAGGAGAGGATGTGGTGAAAGGGGAACACTCTTACACTGCTGTTGGGAATGAAAGCTCGTACAGCTACTCTGCCAAATGTTATCGAGTTTCTGGAAGAACATAAAAATAGAGCTACCCTATGACTATGACCCAGCAATTGCACTACTTGGTACTTACCACAAAGATATAGATTGAGTGAAAAATAGTGGCATCTTCCCCCCCAACGTTCATTGCAGCAATATCCACACTAGCCCAACTATGGAAAGAGCCCAGATGTCCACAGACAAATAAATGGATAAAGAAGATGTGGTTTATATCTACAATGGAATATCATTCAGCCATCAGAGAGGATCAAGACTTACGATCACATCCAGCTGGCTGGAACTGGAGGGTATTATGCTGAGGTGAATAAGTCTATCAGAGAAAGACAACCGGCACATGGGTTCACCCATATGTGAAATGGAAGAAACACCACAGAGGATCAAAGGAGAAGGAAGGGAAACCTGAATGGGAATTCATCAGAAAGAAAAACCACAAGAGACTCTTCATTACAGAAACAAAACAAGGGTTGCTGGAGGGAGGTGGATGGGGGTGAGGTAACTGGGTGATGGGCATTAAGGAGGGCACATGATGCAATGAGCACAAGGTGTTATACACACCTGATCTATTATTGAGCACTCCATCTGAAACTAATGATGTACTCTAAGTTGGCTCATTAAATTAAAGTTAAACAAAAAGAACTCAAGCAGACACTCATAAAAATTTATATAGAACCATCAAAGAAACTGAACGGCCAATGTAATGTTAAGAAAGAAAAACAAAGCTGGAGGAGACACAAATCCAGATTTCAAGTAATACTACAAAGCTGTAGACATCCTAACAGTATGGTACTGGCACAAAAGTACACACAGCAACCAAGGGAACAGGCTAGAAGCTCAGATATAAACCCACAATTATGTGACCAATTAATCTTCCACAAAGCAGGCAAGAATTTCAAAAAGGAAAAGGACAGTCTCCACAACAAACGGTGTTGGAAAAACTAGACAGCTACACACAAAAGAATGAAATTAGACTGCTTTCTTACACCATACAGACAAATAAACTCAAAACAGTTTCAAAACCTCAATGGAAGAGCTGAAACCATAAAAAACCTACAAGAGGGCACAGACAGTAACTTATTGACATGGACCAAAGCAACATTTTTCTACACTGTCTCCTGAGGCAAAGGAAATAAAAGCAAAAATAAACTACTGGGACTCTATCAAAATAAGTTTCCACATAGCAGAAGAACTATGAAGAAGTAATAATCACAAGACAAACTACTGAAAGGGGGAAGATATTTGCAAATATCCTATACAGTAAAGGGATAGTGTCCAAAATACATAGAATAGATACAACTCAACACCCAAAACACAAATAGTCCAGTTAAAAAATAGTCAGTAGACATGAACAGACATTTCTCCAAAGAAGAAATATAGATGCCCTAATATCTCATGAAAAGATGTTCACCATCACTTCAGGAAAATGCAAATCAAAAGTATAATGAGATACTACCACATACTGTCAGAATGGCTCCCATCAACTGCACAAGGAACAACAGCTGTTGGGAGGATGTGGAAAAAGGGAACCCTCGTGCACTGTTGGTGGAACCTGCAACCTGGTGCAACCACTCTGGAAAACAGAATGGAGATTCTTCAAGGTGATAAAAATAGAGCTACCCTAGAATCCAGCAATCACATTACTGGTATTTACTCAAAGAATACAAAAACAATAACTCAAAAAGATACATGCACCCCTATGTTTCTTGCAGCATTATTTACAAGTTCACAATATGTAAGACCCCTAAGTTTCTGTTAATAAAGTGATAAATGAGGTGATAGATGTACACACACACACACACACACATACACACCCACACACACAGTGGACTATTACTCAGCCATAAAAGAATGAAATCTTGCCATCTGCAGCCACACAGATGGATCTAGAGAGGATTATCCTAAGTGAAATCAGTCACTCAGAGAAAGACAATACCATATGATGTCACTCTTATGTAGAACTGAAGAAACAAACATACATAAATAAGGTAGAAAAAAGAGACAAACCAAAATACAGATTCTTAAAAATAGAGAACAAACTGAAGGTTATCAAAGGGGAGGTGGATGGAGGGATGAGTGAAACAGATGAAGGGGACTACGAGTACACTTTTCTTGATGAGCAAGTAGCATATAGAATGACTGAATCATGCTATTGTCCACCTGAAACTAACATAGCACTGTATGTTAACTAGACTGGAATTAAAATAAAGAATAAAAAAGATTTTTCTTTCAGTAACCTATTTGAAAAAGCTTTGGTACACGACGTTCATATGCCCTACTTGGGAGTATTTCCTCAACAATATTTATTCACTCTATGCCTCGAATTCAAATTTCACTGAATCCTTATACTTTAACTGTTAATCCTAGACTACAGGAGCCATGGTCCCTTTCTGTCCAGGATCAGCACCTATACATTCCAGAGAGTGTAAGTAGAGATAGGTGCCACTTCATAATCCAGAAAGCTATTACTGTTTCTGTTTTAGTATGAGATGCTCACAGAGTGTGGCACGGGTTTCAGAGCAGGCTTGTTCTCTATCCTGGATCACTAATTCACTGGTCTTTACCTGGATCCATTTGGCTAATAGGTTCCCTGTGGATGAGCTTGCTTCCAAGCACATCCATGGAAAGGCAAAAGGTGGGTGGGCTCAGTGTGGGATAGGAAGAGGATCAAGTACAGACAAGGGTATGATCCCTCCCCTGATTTAGAACTGCCATGGGTGCAAGTATGGGAGACAGAAGCAACAAGAAACCACTAAGCTCACCAGCTGAATGCAGGAGGCACAGGTCAAGGGATCTTGAGATGCAGGGCATGGAGGCTGCTCTGAGCTACCTCTGGGAAGGAGAGGGGGCGGGAAGGAATGAGAAAGAGAAACTGCTTGTATGCACCTGGCCCATGCCAGCTGCCCACTGCTCCTGGCACTCATGAGTCTACACAACTGACATTGGGCTCCTGATGGGCTGGGTTGGGTCCCTCAACACTCAGTAGGATAGCTGGCTCCAGGGCTCAGGGACATGCTGAGGGAGGTGGTAGGGAAGGCTGTCCCTCTGAGGTCATTGCCTCTTTGAGCAGACAGCCCTGCATGACTGCTGAAAACCCAATGAGAGGTTCAAAATACATGCCATGGAGGAACTAAGGCATGGAGAAACAGAAAACAATATTGGACTTTAAGGTCAGAGCTCAGGAAGTGGGGACAGCTTCCCGGAGGAGGCTTAGGGGAGGGCAGGCCAGGCTTAAAGGAAGACATGGCTCTCCTGATTAGGGACCTGCAGCTCCCTTCCAGGGCAGGGCATCATGCTTACCTCATAGAGGATCCATGGAAGTGTTCCATCAGGGGACTGACAGAGCTGCCTCTTGAGAATGCTGCCCTGGCATCGGGTTGCACAAGGCAGAAGATGAAGGCCAGATGGAAGGAGGGCAATATCCCAGGGGCCATGGGGAACAGCAGAGGCTCATTACCATGAGGATGATGAAAAGTAGGAGGCAGCAGCATGAGTGCCAGCTTGAAAGTGCCATGGGCACTCTGCCCACAGGTAGATTGACTGGGTGCTTTCTGAGCCAGGCATGGCTGACCTTGGTGGGATCCAGACTAATCCTGACCACAACCCTAGGAAGTGTGCACCACCAGTGCCCTGCCCTCCTCTCCCCATGCTGCTGTTAAGAACCATAGTCACAGACCACTGATCAGTTTGTTTGGAAATGAAGAAGTGGCTCCCCACACACACACATATTGCAACTCTGATGGCAATCCAGTGCAACCCTAGTGCCAGACCAGAAACTCCTGTCTACCTGTATCCACACAAAGAATATCCTTCCTGAATTCCACAGGATATGATGAGCCAATCCCCAGGCCCCACTACCCCAACTACCAACAACAACCAGTGGGTCACTCCGGACCTTGGCTATTATCATAAAGCACACCATGCCCCATTTCTGTCACTTCCAACAGAGAGTTGGATACTGATCTCCCAATTTACCATATATCTTGGTTGCTGACCTGGGACCATGCCATGAACCCACATGGCACCTTTTTGTTACAGAAGGCCACTCCGAACCTTCTACAAAACGTTTCTAAGGAAGTATAAGTCCATCAGGCTACAGTGTGAACAGTGGTACACAGGCTGCATGGTCAGTAATTTTAATAAGTGTTGACCCTGCCCCCCTCCCGGCTCCAGTCTCACCAAATGTTCCTCTGTCTCCATGTATCATGTGGTCTTCTCTCAGAAAAAAGCCCAGGAAACCAACCATTAAACTGAATGCTCCCTTCACCCTCTGTTTCAAATCTTGTCCAACCACAATGGCATGAAAGTAGAAATCAGTCACCAGAAGAAAATGGACAGTCAGAATTATGTGGAGATTTAACAGCATGCCACTAAACAACCAATGGTCAAAGAAGAAATCAAAAGAAATTTTTTTTAATTTTTTTAAGGTTTTATTTATTTATTAGTTAGAGAGAGAGAGAGAGAGAGAGAGCACAGGCAGACAGGCAGGCAGAGGGAGAAGCAGGCTCCCTGCCGAGCAAGGAGCCCGATGTGGGACTCGATCCCAGGACGCTGGGATCATGACCTGAGCCGAAGGCAGCTGCTTAACCAACTGAGCCACCCAGGCGTCCCTCAAAAGAAATTTTAAAAGTACTTTGAGACTGATGAAAAAGAGGACCTATGAAAACTTAGGGGATGCAGCAAAAGTAGTTCTAAGGGAGAATTTCATAGAAATTCGGGTCTTTATCAATCCACCTGAAAGCTCTCCAATTACCAACCTAATTGTACATGGGAAAGAAGTAGGAAGGAAAGAAAAAAGCAAAGCCCCATAACAGTACAAATAAGGAAATAACAAAAAGGAATGTGGGAATAAATCCAATGGAGACTAAAAAAACAAAAGATCAATGAAAATACAAGCTGCCTTTTTTTTGGAAAGATAAATAAAATTGGCAAACTTTTAACTAGACTCACAAAGAAAGAGAGAGGACTCAGATGCATTGAGAAAGAAAGGTAATTGATTCCTGTCTCACATCAAGATACTAGAGGAAGTGCTCGCTTCGGCAGCACATATACTAAGATACTAGAGGAAAACACAGGCAACAACCTCTTGGACCTTGGACACTGCAACTTCTTACAAGACATGTCTCTAAAGGCCAGGGAAACAAAAGCAAAAATGAGCTATCGGGACATCATCAAGAAAAAAAGCTTCTGCACAGCAAAGGAAACAATTAACAAAACTAAAAGGCAACCTACAGAATGGAAGAAGATATTTGCAAATGGCACTATGGATAAAGGTCTGGTATCCAGGATCTACAAAGAACTGCTCAAACTCAAAACCCAAGAAACAAAGAATCCACTCAAGAAATGGGCCGAAGACAGAAAGAGACACTTCTCCAAAGAAGACATCCAAATGGCCAGTAGACCATGAAAAAAATGCTCCCGATCACATGTCATCAGGGAATTCAAAACCACAATGAGATACCACCTTTCAGCAGTTAGAATGGCTAAAATTAACAAGACAGGAAACAACAAGTGTTGGCGAGGATGTGGAGAAAGGAGAACCCTCTCACACTGTTGGTGGAAAGGAGAGCTGGTGCAATCATTCCGGAAAACAGCATGGAGGTTCCTCACAAAGTAAAAATAGAGCTACCCTACAACCCAGCCATTGCACTCCTGGTATTTACCCCACAAAGATACATATGTATTGAAAAGAAGGGACACATGCACCCCAATGTTCATAGCAGCACTGTCCACAAGAGCCAAATTGTGGAAGGAGCTGAGATGTCCTTCAACAGATGAATGTATAGAGAAGTTGTGATACACACATACCATAGAATAGTACTCAGCCATCAGAAGGGATGAATACCCACCGTATGCGTCAACATGGATGGAACTGGAGGGGGTTATGCTAAATGAAATAAGTCAAGCAGAGAACAATTGTCATATGGTTTCACTCATATGTGGAACACAAGGTATAGTGTGGAGGACCACAGGGGAAGGGAGGGAAAACTGAATGGGAAAAAATCAGAGAGGGAGACAAACCATGGGAGACTCTAAATCATAGGAAACAAAATAGAGGAGGGTACATTGGGGGTGGGGTAACTAGCTGACAGGTATTAAGGAGGGGACATGTGATGATCAGCTCTGGGTATTATATACAATTAATGAATCATTGACCATTACCTCAAATACTATACCTTGGCTAATTGAATTTAAATTTTAAAATGTGAAAAAAGGGATGCCTCGGTGGCTCAGTGGGTTAAAGCCTCTGCCTTCGGCTCAGGTCATGATCCTAGGGTCCTGGGATTGACCCGCATCGGGCTCTCTGATCAACAGGGGGCCGCTTCCTCCTCTCTCTCTCTGCCTGCCTCTCTGCCTACTTGTGATCTCTGTCAAATAAATAAATAAAATCTTTAAAAAAATGAAAAAAAGAAAGATGAGCTATTATAATGAATACTACAAAAATACAAAGGATCATAAGAGACTACTATGAGCAAGGAGAGGCTAACATCTTGGACAACCTAGAAGAAATGGATAAGTTCCTAACAACAACCTAGAAAGACTGAACTGTATATATATATATGTGTGTGTGTACACATGTGTGTATATATGTGTATATATATACATATATATGTTAGATGTATATATATACACATTTTACACACATACACACACACACACACAAAATGGAATATTACTCAGCCACCAAAAAAAAGAAATCTTGCCATTTGCAACAATGTGGATGGAACTAGAGGGTATTATGCTAAGCATAATAAGTCAATCAGAGAAAGACAATTATCATATGATCTCACTGGTACATGGAATTTAAGAGACAAAACAGAGAATAATAGGAGAAGAGAGTCAAAAATAAAACAAGATGAAACCACAGAGGGAGACAAGGCATAAGAGACTCTTAGTCGTAGGAAACAAAGTGAGGGTTGCTGGAGGGGAAGGAGGTGGAAGGATGGGATAACTGAGTGGTAGACATTAAGGAGGGCATGTGATATAATGAGCACTGGGTATTATATAAGATTGATGAACCACTGACCTCTACCTCTGAAACCAATAATACATTATATGTTGATTAATTGAATTTAAATTTTAAAAAGGAAAATTATTCTTTAATCAATACTTTCCAACCCTTTGACCCATAGCAACAATTAACTCCAGAGATGCACCTATCTCTCTCCATCATACTCTGCTGATAGGAATAATAGGCAATTTTTTTCCTTGCCCCCACTAGTGAACCTGTGGATGTGCACAGTGGCTATGTTGGGGATGAGCAAGCACACAGCTAAGACCCCCATCCCAGGCAGAATCTCAAATCAAATTGCACCTTGGTTGCCAAAGCTAAACTTTTCCTTTGTGGCCCCTTTAAAGAGACCCAGCATCGTTCATTGATTTTCTAATGTGAATAGCCTTGCATACCTGGGGTAAATCCCACTTGTTTGTGGTATGTAACACTTTTTATGCATTGTTGGATATGATTTGACACTTTTCTTTTGAGGATTCTTCTCAACAAACATATGTATGTTCATAAGAGATACTGATTTGCAATTTTCTTATGAAGCTTTGTCTGCTTTCAGAATTTGGTATTTTGTATTTGGTTTTAGGGTATTCTGGGCTTATAGAATGAGTTAGAAAGAATTCTCTCTGCTTTTGTCTTCTGGAAGAGAGTCCAGAAAATTGATATGATCTAAATGTTTCGTATAGTTTACCACTGAACCCTTCTTGGCCTGTTGCTTTCTCTTTTGGAGGGCTATTAATTTTAGATTCAATTTCTTTCATAGACATAGCTTTATCTCTTCTTGTGTGAGGTTTGGTAGATTGTGTCTTTCAAGAAATTTATCCACTTCATCTAGGTTATCAAATGTGGGTAGGCAGTTGTTCAAAAGATGCTTTTATTGTCCTTTTAATGCCCATGAGATCTGAATTGATGTTCTCTCTTTCATTTCTGATATTAGTAATTTGTGCCCTTTCTTTTTTTTTCTTAATTATCCTGGCTAAAGGCTTATCAATTTTGTTGTTTTTTTTTTTTCAAGAACCAGCTATTTGTTTCATTGAGTTTATCCATTAATTTTCTGGGTTTTTTTTTTTAAAGATTTTATTTATTTATTTGAGAGAGAGGGAGAGAGAGACAGAGTGAGAGAGCATGAGAGGGGAAGTCAGAGGGAGAAGCAGACTCCCCATGGAGCTGGGAGCCTGACACAGGACTCGATCCCAGGAGTCCAGGATCATGACCTGAGCAGAAGGCAGTCGCTTAACCAACTGAGCCACCCAAGCGCCCCAATTTCCTGGTTTTGATTTCATATTTTTATTACTTATTCTATTTGATGTAGTTTGGGTTTAACTTGCTCTTCTTGTTCTAATTTCCTAGAGTAGAACCTTAGATTATTTTTAATCTTTCTTCTTTTCTAATATGTACATTCAATACTATAAAATTCCTCTAAGCACTACTTTCACTGTATCCCACAGACTTTGAGAACTTGTATTTTTATTTTCATTTAAGTCAAGTATTTTAAAATTTCTCTTGAGTTTTCCTCTTTGACCCTTGTGTCACTTAGAAATGTGTTATTTAGGGATGCCTGGGTGGCTCAGTCAGTTAAGCATCTGCCTTTGGCTCCGGTCATGATCCTGGGGTCCTGGGATCAAGTTTCGAATTGGGAATCCTTGCTCAGCAGGGAGTCTGCTTCTCCCTCTGCCTGCAGCTCCCCATGCTTGTTTGCTCCTGCTCTCTCTCTTTCTCTCTCTCTCTCTCTAGCTGACAAATAAATAAAATCTTTTTTTTTTTAAGTGTGTTTAATCCCTGAGTATTTGGGGAATTTCTAGCTCATTCTTTTATTAAATTCTAGTTTAATTCCACTATGGTCCAAAAGAAGTTATTATATGATTTCTATTTTTTTTTATTTTTAAGGTATGTTTTATGGTCTAAAATGGTCTATCTTGGTGAATGTTCCATAGGAACTTGAGGAGAATATGTATTCTGTTGTTGAATGAAGTAATCTATAGATGCGCATTATATCCAGTTGATCAGTGTTATTGCTGATTTCTACTATGTATTCAGTGGTTTTCTGGAAGCTGGATGTGTTCTTTTCTGGTACAGGTGTATTAAAGTCTCCAAGTATAATATGGATACATCTATTTCTCCTTGCAATTCTGTTTTTGCCTGATGTTACTTGAAGCTCTGTTGTTTGGTACATATATGTTAAGGTATGTTATGTCTTCTTGGAGAATTGATCCCTTTAATACTATGTAATGCCCCTCTTTATCCCTAAAAACTTTCCTTTTTATGAAGTCTTCTCTGTCTGAAATTAATATTGCTATTCCCCCTTTGTTTGGTTTGGTGTTAACATGTTATCTCCTTCTCTATCCCTTTATTTTTAATCTATATCTGTTTTTTTATTTAAAATAAATTCTTGGGGTTCCAGGGTGGCTCAGTGGGTTAATCCTCTGCCTTCAGCTCAGGTCATGATCTCAGGGTCCCAGGATCGAGCCCTGCATCAGGCTCTCTGCTCAGCAGGGAGCCTGCTTCCCCCTCTCTCCCTGCCTGCCTCTCTGCCTACTTGTGATCTCTCTCTCTCTCTCTGTCAATTAAATAAATAAACTCTTAAAATAAAATAAATCTTTTGTAGACAACTATAGTTGTATCTCTTTTTTTAAGATTTTATTTATTTATTTATTTATTTATTTATTTGAGAGAGAGAGCATGTGCGCTGGAGTAGGGGAAGGGGCATAGGGAGACTCAAGCAGACTCAGCACTGAGTGCTTAGCCTGACTCAGGGTTCAATCTCATGACTTTCAGATCATGACCTCAGCTGAAATCAAGTGTTGGGTGCTTAACCAACTGAGCCATCCTGGTGCCCCTGGGTCTTGTTTTTTGATTCACTCTGACAAGTGGCATAGTTAGACCACTTATATTTAAAATGATTATTGATATAGTTGGATTAATATTTGCCATATCTGTTACCTTTTATATTTGTTGCCTTTGTTCTTATTTTTGTCTTCCAATCTTTTTTGCCTTGTGTCATTTTAATCATTTTACATAATTCTATTTCATCTCCTTTTTTGCATATCATTTATACTTTTCTCCCTTTATTCAGTGGTTGCCTTAGAGTTTGCAATATACATTTACAACTAATCCAAGCCTACTTTCTTTCTTTTTTAAAAAAATATTTTATTTATTTATTTGACAGAGAGAGAAAGAGCACAGCAGAAGGAGTGAGAAAGGGAGAAGCAGGCTCCCTGCTGAGCAGGAAGACTGACGCAGGACTCAATCCCAGGACCCTGAGATCATGACTTGAGCCAAAGACAGACACTTAACCTACTGAGCCACCTAGGCATAGGCACCCCTCAAGCCTACTATCAAATAATACTGTGCAGTGTGAACACCTCATAATAACCAAATAATGCTAATTCCTCCATGTCTTCCCTAATATCATTATTATCATTCATTTCATTTATACATAGCATATATATAGATTGTGGCTTTTATTATTATTTTGAACAAACTGATATCTATTAGATCAACTAAACATAAGAACAATAACTTTTTATTTTATCTTCAATTATTCCTTCTCCAGTGCTCTTCCTTTCTTTTAGTAGATCTGAGTTTTTGACTTATATCATTTTCCTTCACTCTAAAGAGAGACATTTTTTGCAAGATAGGTTTACTGAGAAAAAAATTCCCTCAATTTTTGTTTGAGAAAGTCTTTATTTCCTTTTCACTTTTGAAGGATAATTTCACAGGATACAGAATTCTAGGTTGGTGGGGGTTTTTTCTCTGAACCATTTAAATATTTCACATCATTCTCTTTATGTTTGAATGGTTTCTGAGAAGTCTTGTGTTTGGATGTATCTTTGTTCCTCTAAAAGTAAGGTGTTTGTTTTCTTTTTTTTCCCCTCTAGCTTCCTTCAGGATTTTCTCTTTATCTCTTATTTTCTGTTTTGTTTCATTTTGGTTTTTTTTTTTAAATGATATGCCTAGGTATAGTTTTTGGTGTTCAACATTAATTTGTGGAAACTCTCAGTCCTTATTGTTTCAAATATTTCTATTCCTTTCTCTTTTCCTTTCTCATTCTATTTTCATTTTCTGTTTTAAGCTGTATGTGTTATGACTTTTGTAGTTGTCACACAGTTCTTGGATATTGTGTTCTGCTTTTTTCAGTCTTTTATCTGTTGGCTTTGCAGTTTGGGAGGTTCCTATTAAGATATTCACAAGTTCAGAGATTTTTTTTTTCCCTCAGCTATTTCCAGTATATTAATAAAGCCATCAAAGACATTCTTCATTTAGGTTAGTGTTTTTAGTCTCTAGTATTCCTTTTTGGGTTTTTTATTAGAATTTCCATCTCTCTGCTTACATTGCTTGTATGTTGTCTAATTTATCTATTAGAGCCTTTAGCATGTTAACTACAGTTGTTTTAAATTCCCTGCCTGAAAATTCCAACATCCTTGCCATATTTGAGTCTGGTTCTGATGCTTGCAGTACTCTTAAAGAGGTGTTTTTTACCTCTCAGTATGTCTTGTAAAATTTTTTTTTAAATAACTGAGCATGATGAATTCGGTAAAATCATTTGCTGTAAATAAACCTTTAGTAAGGTACTGCTAAGGTGTAGGCAATGGGAAATGTTCTATACTCCTATGCTTAGGTCTCAATCTTTTAGTGAGCCTGTGCTTCTAGACTCTGCATTTCACACCTGATTTTCAGTCCCACTCCCTTTAGGTGAGACAGGATGGCTAAAGTGGGGTGAAATTGGGTAGTTTCCTTCTCCCATATATAAATCTAGAAGGAGCTTGAGTAGCTCCTTTCCCTCTCCCCTTCTTTCTAGCCTTTCTGTGGAAAGCTAGAGTCATCTGGGGTTGGGTATTTCCTTCCTGGAGGCCAATTAGGCTCTGATAGGAAAAAAATAGCATATATGGATCTGGTTAAATAGTTTCTCCTGAAAGTAGACCTTGTCAAGAAGGACAGAATGGTCAGGCATATTCCAAAAAGGTTCTTTTTCCCCTTTTCCTGATAACCACAAGTGGAATCTTCTCCAATATTTACTGTGAGAACCTGGCAGAAGCCTAGGAGATAAAACTCACAAGTGTGAGACCTCCCAGTGATTTGGTTTCCTTGGAGTTTTAACTCTCAGCATGATCCACCCTGAACCTTCAGCAATCCATCAGTTATGTTTAGGCTTTCCTATCCCTAGCACTGGTTCCCAGGAAAGTTTCAGTTCAGTTTCCAGTATGGAAAACTGATTTTCTGTGTTTACCTGTCAGTCTTTCCAAATTTGGGGGCAGTGGTTTGCTCTGTGTCCTCACTTCTCTTATGAATCTAAGAATTGTTGATTTTTTAGAACAGCTTTTTACTTTACTTTACTTTTTACTTTATAAGATGGAGTGGTGACTTCCAAGCTTCTTATTTACTGACCATAAACCAGATTTGGGATTATTTCTTTCTGCTCCTCAGACTGGATTTTCAAGTGTGCTGCTCAAATCTGTAAATTAATATTTTCATTTCAATTATTGT